>VKOC01001443.1:0-10405 GCA_009364415.1 Spea multiplicata | reverse complement strand
ACTTTGACTACCCTGAGTGAATGAAAATCTTTATGTGTCACAAACACTATTAAGCACTAAAATAGTATATGACATCATGTTAGGGTTTGTGTTGCGCCCAAACATGTAGCTCTTAAGTTGTTTTTGACAGGGCCATTTTAAACACTGGACAAAAAGGGCAGCTGCCATGGGCCAAGGCTTACATAAAGGGCAAATGGCAGCTGCCATACTAGATCAGTGGAGGCCCCTGTACCAGCCAGCACAGACCTCTCTAACCATACCTATGAATTTTTTGGCTCCGACTACCTGGCAGCTACCCTTGTGTGACGAGGCCAGGGCTGCCCACTGACGTTAAAGAGTGGTCCTGGCATCGTTCCTGCTGCCGCCAGTGTGTGTTCCCACCGACATCAGTGGGCGTTCCTGCTGACATCACAGGAAACACTCCCATTTAAAGGGGAAATGGGCAGGGAGAGGGGGGGTGTCAAGACCTCTCTCCCTCGAACTGGAGGATTCAGGTGTTGACCCGTAAAAGCGTTGCTTCTCCTTGAGTTCTCCAGGTCAAAAGTGGAGAGTTCCCATGAATGCTCCTAACGCTTCCTTATTCCTTGTGCAACCCAGTTGGGAAATGACATCATAACCCAGCGCCCAGCAGCGATATTTTTATCTTTCGCACAATCCAGTCGGCGGCGTCACTACATTACAAGGCGCAAATTGCCATTAAGCTCCACTTCTTAATGGTGCGCAGCGCCTTCTAATGCAGTCTATGGAGACTGTGCTGAGCTGGCAACAAAAAACAGCTACAAATAGACTGGGGGGGAAGCTCACAAGGAGCCTTTTACTCTTAAACATGGTCCTGGTTCTTGTGCTTCATTTTCCATGATGCTTAGCTATTACAAGAGGATCATGGGAACTAGATTTCAACCACCTTTGTTTAACCCTTGTCTAGACAATGTAGTTGCTACCTAAAAAGTCAATAGCCTCAACTGGCAAGCAACTAAGTTTACAGAACCCTTAAGACACATTATAAAGCTAACTCCAAACTCAAAGAAAACACCTTTTTTCTAGTAGGAGTAGACTGAAAATATTCAGTCTACTCAGCGCTGTGCGGAGCAGAAGAAGAAGTCTCCAGTAACTGTTGAAAGCACAGCACAAATTCTTATAGCTACTCGAATAAATTTTTACAAATGAAAGGGAAAATCCATTTTAGCTGAACTCTTTAATAGTAGAACATTCTATTAACAATCTTTTTACATCTTGTGCCTGTGTGACCCTTCATTCTTGCATGAGAGCTGTACGTTAAAGGTGAAAAGTACTAACATTCTATTTGTCTTAATTTCGGGGGGGAAAAAGTATTATTACAACTCAAATATAAGTGTATGGCAGAGAGAGATCAGTTCTGGAGAGCCAGCCCTATGCACTTCATTCACATAAATACATACTGTTATTTGTCACAAATAAACAGAACATCGGAGGTTCGTCAAGGCAAAGCCCGATTAAACGGTGACTATTAACGAAGATATGGAAGTGAATGACTATGGTGTAGACCTCTGTTTTTTTGTTTTGTTTGTGTTTTGGAGCCCGCCATATAGCCGAATGAATGGGAAATGCCTGTAGATACGGCATATTAACTGAGACAAACACAAGACGGAGACAGAATTAAACGACTTGCAAAGCATCCTGTCCAACACTTAATAGAATTTCAAAGACACTCTTGTTATTCTTCTTACACGAATGACTGTCATGAATGGTGGGTTACTGTTAAGTGCTTTGAAATTAATGACGGAGCCTTGTACTAGTGAGCTAGCCAAATTAAGGCGATGCCTTCCATTCCAGTGTTTCTAGGATGCCGCTTAGGACTTTACTTAAAAGTATCACAATTCCATAAAATTAATAAGCCATGGGAAACCCTGCATTATGTATTTGAAATACCATTTTTCTTCACGTTACAGGGTCGTATTGTGAACACGTGGAATTTAATTCACAGTTGCAATAACGGAAGCAAGGTGAATAATTAATCTGTTTCAATAGCCCTGTAACAAGCGTCTGAAACAGAAATTTAATGTGAATTAAAAAAAACAAAAAACCCACACGAACAACAAAAAATCCATTACAGGTTTTAAGTTATTTTTCCAAGAAGCTATTATTTTTTAAAAGAAAACATTTGTCAGTGCCCGTGGTAACCACTCAAACTACCAGCTCTAGATTACTTAAGCCATTTATTTATGTTTTAAAACTGCATTCAAGTAGTTGCTGCTCAATAATTATATTGGGGGGAGGGGAAATTTAAAAAAAAAATGCAAGTTTGTTCCTTTTTCAGCCCATATGAGTGTATCAAAGATATTAAAATAAAAAAAGTATGAAAAAAATTCTTGGTTTTTAATTTAACAATGATAATGTTGTAATATTACAGTTAAATTTGCAGCTTTCTTTTCATCATTATTGTAGATATATTGATTAGAATTTTTTTTTTATTTTTTTTTATTTTTTTTTTAAATTTCAAATGATACAAAGATATTATATATTTAAAAAAAACCAAAAAAAGAAAAAAAAAAAAAAAAAAGAAAAAGCCACTATTGCATGTATTAATCGGCCAAAATGTAAGCGTGCTTTTGCTTATTTATTTTATGGGGGGGGGGAGGAGATGCGTTGGGGGCCGAATTCGGCAGTGCATATGTTCATGTTGGGGTATTTTTTCTTTTTTTTTTTAATAAAGAGAAACGCTTGTACATTTTTCAGGGTTGCGCATAACAACTCACATTGGGAGGCCTCTCTGAAATATATACTGTAATCGAATGGCTGATTTTGTTCATATTGCTACATATGTTAAAAACTTTACCTGCCTGTAATAAAACAAAAAAAAAAACTTATATATGAAAAACCAACACCCTGTATAGTATAAAAAAGTCTGTATCTGAATTTCAAAATTTAAATAGACAAAAAAAATGTCTGTATAAAAAAAAATATGAAACTATTCTATAAGCCCAGTATTGATAATGTGTGTGGGTTTTTTCTTTGGCATTTTGGTGTTTTTTTTTCCTTCTTAAGGAAAATAAGCCTCTACACCATAAATATGTATTATTCAATTATACATGACTTAAAGAATGCAGGTTGTTACGGATAAGATTCCAATAATGAACAAAACAGAGAGAAAATAGTAGAATACGGACCATTGGGTGCTTTAATAAATCACTATATGATGTCCAATATTGCATATGCCTTAAGACATTATATTTCTGGAAGTAAAAGGACAATCTGGGATTGGAATTTACAATTTGCTTCTGCTTTATAGACAAAGCTTCAACTCATTCATGTTCATCACTGAGCTTCTTGTCTAGCCTGTCCCAGTGACATCACACGAGCCTGTCCCAGTGACATCACACTATCTTCACTAATAAAATTCCTCAAAATCTGCCCATACTGATATTTACATCGGAAATAGACCATTGTCAATAACGAAATTGGTCTTTTTATGAATGCACAAAGTGTTGCATTTACGTAAGACAAACAGAAAAGGATGATAAACGCAACGTTTAATACGTTCATAAGAAGACCTAGTAACTACCCTAAGGAATATGCAATATTGAACATCACAGTGATTTATAAATGGTAAAAATTGCACGGTGGGTTTCCTCCTTGGACTTGCAGAAGGCCCATAGTAACATAGAACTGGACAGCAGATAAGAACCATTCGGCCCACCTGGTCTGACCATTTTTTCCTCATGTTAAGACTCAGACTTTAATCCTTCCTTGGTCTCATCTTAGTTCCTAAGCCAACGAAGAAGTAGCAGGATCTATGTATTCTTCATCATATGCTACAAGACATCCCCGTTGATGGGATTTAGTCCTTGTTGCTACTACAACCCTGAAGTCTCTCCTCAAAGTCCAACGGCATCGCACAGGCCCTTAACTGGCTACCTGTGGCCCCAATCAATCACAATTTAATAGCGCTGAAGAAAACCTGGATTGGTCTCTAGATTGCATAACAACCCATGAAGATGGTGTATCGGCCTCTACCCTACCCTCAGAGACCCACTGAAGACAATTAAAAGAATTACTAACTAAAACAAACACTCCATTACCCATATTTTTCCACTATTGAAGGCAGATAGAGAAGAATTTGGTCCTAAATGTGCACCACCTAAGATCACACATTGCCCTCCGTTCAGTGTATGTAGATCTGGAGTCAGTTACATAAACATGCAGGGTGTTAGCAGCTTTCTCTTCCATTAACAAATGAACCGCACAAAGATATTTAAAAATGTTTTATTTTACTATTTACATAAAAGATTGCCTCCTGGTGCATGCTGCTCAAGACCTAGAGATTAAAGACATCATAATGTCTTCAATTTAATTAGGGTGCACCTCATCACCCATTAGTCACAGTTCGTTGGCGAGGAGAATTTTGACAAATAAAACACAGAATCATCCATTTGATCATACGTCCGTTATACGCAGCTTCATCGTTTGATGTAACAAAGTCCAGTCTCCTATACGCCGCCTTCCATCTTCATTTCTTACTTCATTTCTTATCCAAACGAAGTCTATAAGCCATGTTACTGCAACTCTCCACACATCCAGGCAAGGAAACCAGTCCTACACATTCACTGCGGGGTTGGGTCTTGCTATCTCCGTATCCAATGTATAAATGTGGATGAGATCAGATATAATATTGTTGATGATTAGTTTTGTGATATCTTCACTAAAAACCTGGAAAAGGGTAGATTAAAAAAAAATACATATAGATAAATGTGTAAAGATGAAAGAGCTTATAAAACGTACAGAAAAGTGTAACTGGAGAGACATAAATGTGTGACCGCTCTGAAGATTTCATCTCAATTTAACAAAAATGTGCCATTCATGGAGACTCTACTAATCCAAGCACAGCTGGATGCAAGAACAACGTGAAAGATTATTATACCTGTGAATTAAGCCTATTATATCCCGTTTCAGTTATCTCAAAAGGTGAAAATAAGAGATGATCTTTAGAGCAGGAGCTCTCTGTAGAATACAACGGCAGTAAGACGGATTCTCATTGGTCTTGTCTCTATGCATGTTTAACCCCTTAAGGACAATGGGCGGTCTCAAAACCCATTGAAAACAATGCATTTTGAGCCCGTACATGTACGGCCTTTGTCATTAAGGGGTTAAATGCCCTTACTGTATTATCTTCCATGTCATTTCTACAGGGAGGCTGTTACACTTATCTACCACCCTCTCAGTAATGTAAAACTTCCTTAAATGTATGCTTTGACCCTTGGAGTCTCCAGAACGGTACACAATACTCTCTAGGTGAAGTCTGACCAGGGATCTCTAAAGTAGAAGAACCTCCTCCCTCTTCCGACTATTAATGCCTCTCACTATACAACCCAGCACCCTGCTTGTTCTTTCTGGTGCTTTGTTGCATTTCCTGCTCACCTTTAAAATCTCCAGAATAATAAATCCCAAGTCCCTCTCTTCTGTTGTCACTGACAGAATATAACCCAATGCGATGTTTTGCTGAATTAACACCAGGCAGAAAGGCCGACCCTTGTTCTCAGTTTTTTTGGAAGAAACCTACATCGTTGCGGAGGGATTCGAGAGACGACTGTTTTAGAACAAATAATCCACCTAAGTCCTCACCTGCCACCACTCAGTCTCGGCATTCTCATTACACGGCACCTCTACTCCATAGCATTGCAAGGCAAAATACAGCACGGCCACTGCAATATGTTGGGGCTTATACCGAAGGCATATATCACCGTGGTAGCTGTCCCGCAGAAGGGCCCATGAGGCTGTGGCAATAGGTGTACGGTCCCAAGTGTGCCGGTTCATCCAGCTTTTTAAAGA
This sequence comes from Spea multiplicata, assembly GCA_009364415.1. Classification (NCBI taxonomy): domain Eukaryota; kingdom Metazoa; phylum Chordata; class Amphibia; order Anura; family Pelobatidae; genus Spea; species Spea multiplicata. The sequence continues at coordinate 4,600 of VKOC01001443.1, read as the reverse complement.
CATCAGGTAATGAAGGAGGTACTGGAAGGAAAAGCAAGAACATACATTTGAAAACAACATATCCCTATATACAAACTATTCCTCAGTCTGTCCACATTCAACCCTAAGCTAAGAGTCAAAGCTCGAATGACTCAAATCACTTTTAAAGTCCTACTTTTTTCATATTTTCTTATATTACTATTGCTTACTATGCATAACCCCCCAACATTTTAGGAGTCCAAGTCGTCCTGTTGGGACGATGTTGGGGGGGTTATACATAGTAATGGAGGGGCAGGTACCTGAAGTGAGTAGGAAGGAAGCATCTTACTTGTTTAGCCACCAAGCGATGCTAGCGTTGCAAGGAGGTTATGAGGGAGCCACAAATAGATCCAGTTCTGCCAGATAAACATATGTACATTTCCTCAAACCTTGTTGAGCGTAGGAACTGCCAATACTTTTGAGTATCTGAAATCCCATAAAGGGTTTAGGTTTAAACGGTTACCTTGTGTGGGTGTTCAAAAGAAACTCGAAAATTCAAAAGCCTAAGCATCAATAATTCGCAATGCACGATGCTGTCCCTCAGCTCCCAAAACTTGATGTCAACCTCCAGTGGCTCACTTCCTGGATTCAGACACCTGCACATTGAACAAGTCTTACTCGAACTTCCATAATAAAAGATTAGTTATACATTTACAGCTGATAATCATTTCACCGACAAAGTTAGATTACCTGACATACATACATCCCACAATTAATCAAAGCCAGGAAAAAAACACTAATCATGTACTCGAGGTCCATGTGAAGGATGCGTTTGGTTTTTCCAACGAGTTAGATTGCAAAGGCTTTAGGTAGCAATTGTACATCTGTGGAGAGCTTCAGATTTACAGCGCTACGTACAAAGCACATGGCCAAAAATAGACAAGTAGAAAGAGCAGTCAAACTGGAATAACTAAGCAAAATGCCAACGATCACCATAGACATATTTATTGGCTTCTCATGCCATTTACCCAATGGTTTCTCAGTGGACAACTTAGCCAGACTTGCCCTGACTACTGAATATGTCAACAAAGAGGGTACCAGACAGACTTACACGAGTACTTTGTAAGTACTTTATCATGCTTTCATTAACCCTGAAAGAAAATTGCTTGAGGGGGACGGGCAAATGCATACGAGGGGATTCTACGGAATCCCATCTTCCGTTTGCAAGGGAGACATCACCAAGTGCATATGATGCCTGGATCGCATATAGATCCTTTACCTGTGGCAGACATTAATAATATCTCTGGTTCTCAAGTGCTGTTCTTCTACTTTCCCGGCAAGGTAAATTGCAGACATGGCCACCAGGTAAGGGTCATAGTTATCCACATTGGTCTCTTTGAAGAATCTGTGGTATACGGTACAAGCTGTGGCAAGCGGGATGGACTGCATTCCCAGCTTAACACCTGTCCATGGAAAAAAGATTAAGAAAATCAAAATGTTCTAGTTTTTTCTGGAAAATTGTCAAGTTGTGTTACAGGTATGCATTTTGGGCTTATATACATGTATGAACAGGCCTGATTTTAACACATATGCTGCATTTAATACATTCTCACTACATGTATCAATCCATCACACATTAGACATTGTAGTATGACCACCACCACGGTAACGATAGGGTCAACATTTTTGTGCATGTTATTATTATACATAATATTTGTATAGCTAACCTGCAGTATGTATACAAAACAACACTCTCCTTTAAATAAATAAATAAAAACCTCTTCTAGGCATCCCTCAATTACCAATTGTAGAAACAAAACAATAGACAAGAGTTCCACTTGTTCAGCAGCTGAAAGGAATTATGGGTAGGAATACCCGTCTCAAACAGAGACTATGGGAGAAGCAATGATAGAAAAAAAATGTCTTGCACTGAGAACCTGCTTAAGTGCTAATAAACGGTAAACGGTTTCTCCCTGGATGCTGATGTGAAACCCACACAATCAGTTTTGAGGAGGAAAGAAAGACTCCCAAAAGATGTATGAGAGAGAAAGGGTTAACAGACTCACACCCACATGGAGGTCTTACCACCCCACCTAGCGGCCCACACCTGGTGGGCTGGCAGACCAACGTTCACGTAGTGGGGCCGCGAGGTGAGCAAGACCACTGCGTGTGCACGCTGGCCGCTTTAATTTTAGTAGGCGGCCGGGACTGGCCCTGCTCACGTTGAACCCCCTGACCATGGCGACCTGGTGCCTGGGATTCGTCGAGCCCTGTTACAGAGCATATGAAGTGATTGTGTGTGTTATATTTGCACCCATTATAATGCCAAGCAAGTTCCATATGGAATTTTATTAGGCGGCCGGCTTGCACACACTGTGCTGCTGAGTGGCAGCGCCTCAGTGAGGCTCCTCGTCCCGTCCCATTCAAGATGTGACCCCCAAGGGGGCGGGGCTCACAGAAGAGCTCCTCGTGACGGGGAAAGGATCGTCACGTCAGAGGAGAGTGGGAAAAAAAAGAAAAGCGAAAATGTAAGTATTTAAAAAAACAATAGTTAGGGGGTTTGAGGAAAAGGGACCTGTATTTAAGGGGGGGAATTCCCTTGGCACTTCATTAATTTTTGTTGTTGAAAATAGTTTAAATCCTAGCTCCTAGATTCAAAACAAATTTGTCAGGCCCTGCGCGGTACGCTTCCCATCGTCCAATTCCCTTGTGGTCCGTATTCTCCAATCGCACATCTGTATCCGATGTCCTCTCTCAACCATTTCTTGTCATTTCGGGAAGACTAGACATCTCCTTCATGTATTACATCATAGCCCCGATCATATAAGATATTGTTTTCAAGGTTTCCGAGGCCCGTTAACCCTTTCTCTTCCATACATCTTTTGGGAGTCTCTGTCCTCCAAAATATCGAGGATTGTGCGGGAAGAAAACGGCTACCGCTAACCCTGATCGATTTGATTGAGTTTCATTGCCGCTCGTGCATTGATATTATGCGAGTCTATTTAAATAAAACGTCACTTTTTAATTTCATAACAAAACCGTGTTGCACTTCAAAGCAGCAAAGACCTCACCCGTTTCCATAATAAACCTGATCACTTTAAAGGGGTTTTTCGCAGGTCTGTCTGTCTCAGAGTTCACAGCAGCACTTGAATTTGTGTCCATTATTAGTTTCCTGAAAAGACAAAGAAAAAAAAAAGCGGATTATAAATATACAACCAATTAAAGAATTTTATGCATCGCAAATGCCTTCGACCCTAGATCATCGCGCTTCGTGGACCAAACGGCCTACTGTCTAAAAGTTAGGGCTGGCCAAGGGGGTCCTAGAGATTCTTATAATGGGAATTTTAGGTGCATCTATTTTAGGAGCTACGTGCATTACTAAGCAATGTGCTTGATCCTCGGAGAGGTGTTTGCTCGGAAATGATCCGGACAGCTTCACTGTGATGGACTGACAGCATGAATATTATCATCATCTTTTATTTATATTGCGCCAACAATTTACACAGCGCTTCTTACAGTACATATATTTAAAGGGAATGAAAAGACTGGAAAAGAAAGACTAAGACATTATATGTCACTAAGTAATCTGTTCACAAGCCACAGTGCTTGGTTAAAATGCATACTACGTTTAGCTGCTCCCATTTATTTTTAGTAATGTAATATATATATATATATATATATAGCCACAGTTCTGTCCCAATGTTGCGTCTCCAGTTAATATTTACAAAGATTTATAAGAAAGAAATAAAAAATAAAAAAATCATTTAATGCCTTGCGTCTAGACCCCACATCATGAGACACCCCTGGATACCCGAATAAGCCCGAGAACACGTCAAGGTGATTTCAGTCTAATTGTATAGTTTAGGAATATGCGAACAAACCAATAAATGGCAAACATGAATGTAGTTTATTTGCAGCGAGCGTTCCTCGATCGCATTATAAATGCAGGCAACATGAAAATCACTGGGCCAACTTAACTTCATCCGCAGAGAGGCTTAAAGCGCTCAGGAATCCTGGGTCGAACGATAAAATAGGAATGATTATGATTCTGATATAACCAAATAATGCTTTTTCTGTATGGAATGAGCTGGTCATATGGCTTCTACTGGCCACCAAGAGCTATAGGACTGCTATTCCTCCTCTGTACTAAGTAAATAAAAGGTCATCCGCTTCAAACACACCTCCATATTACATAAAGGTATTTAAGGTACCTGATATCTACTTTACTGATCGTTACCCGGTCTGTGCAATCCATGGAAGCAGAAACATATCCCTCCCCCAAAACTTCATACAAAGAGTTAACTCTGCGACTCAACTCGGGGCAACGTCATCACAGTGCGACCTACAGGGTAATGAAACAAATATTCCGCCACTAATGCCTCTCGAGAAGACTACCGCACATTTTCCAGCACCACTTCCGGGGTCCTCAAGCACAGTTAGGTAGCCGTTCAACTGGGTCCTTCCTATATACTAAGGTGTCTGAAACGTGCCTGTTCAAAAAAAAAACAAAAAACTAAACACCCCCACCCCGGCTTTGGGAATGTTGCATGTTTTTGCTACAATTGTCTTTAGTAAACACTGATTAACTAGAAATTGTTAATACACCCATATCTCCCAAGTGTCCCTATTAAGGAAGGACAGT
>VKOC01001442.1:0-71781 GCA_009364415.1 Spea multiplicata | reverse complement strand
GGGAGATACTGAGAAGGGGGGGTTAGGGAGGGAGGTCTTACTGTGTTTGTGTGTGTGTCTTACTGTGTTTGTGTGTGTGTGTGTCTTACTGTCTCACTGTGTCTGTGTGTGTCTCACTGTGTCTGTGTGTGTCTTACTGTGTCTGTGTGTGTCTTACTGCGTGTGTCTTACTGTGTTCATAGCTTATTCAGTTATTGTAATAAATATTTTAGCCCATTTTTAGCTCAAAATATTTTTTCCTTTTTTTTCTCCTCTAAAATCTAGGTGCGTCTTATCAGCAGGTGCGTCTTATAGAGCGAAAAATACGGTATGCACTCCGAAGCCTTGTTCATTTTGTTCACTTCTGTGCTGTGCTAATAGTTATTCAGGCCTTACTTATTCAAGCACCTCTACCAATGACGTAGGCTTGAATAACTTTATTAAACAGCACATAAGTTAACAAAATGGACAAGGCTTCGGAGTTTGTAGTTTGTAGAGGTCTGGCCCTCTAAAACCATTCCAATTTCTCATGTGGCCCCATGGGAAAATTAATTGCCCACCCCTGCCCTAAATGAATTGCTTAGCCATGCGGATGCTATAAGGAAAGGGGTGGGGCCAATCAGTATGCAGGGAGGGACTGTTAATCAGAAAGGGGCGGGGCCAATTGTCAGAGTGAATGCAGGGAGGGACTGGGAGGTTGTAACTGCAATCTACCTAGTTTTTAGACCCCAAATTTTTCGAAAAAAATATATACATGGGGAAATACGGTAGTTACTCTTAAGGCATCCCAAGATGAAATCGGTGACCCAACTAATGAAACCATATTGTATGAGTATAATGAGCTGTGATGAAACAATACACATGCATAATATTCACATGCATCTGAGCAGTATCTGATTGTTTTGTGGATTTACGCACTGGGACTTGAATACCATAATGATCAATATGATTTTACGAGTCAAAAGTCTAAAAGGCATACCTGTTAAGTTTGACCTCCCTCCAGAAGTCTACATACTGTTCCGGGAAGATCAATTTATGGCAAATGGCTAGCTGAATGAATCACTGTTGGAAATTACTAGTCTTCAGTTGAAATGATGATACAGCCAATAAGGTTGAATAGTAGAAGTATTATTAAACACTCATCTACAGACACCAGACAAGCCAGAAGGCTTGTTTTTCCCTCAGAAATCTCATGGTGCTGCCATAACCACAGGGGATCCTGGGTAGGCACATGCAAATAAGGTCAACGATGATGACCTTTTGCCTCTATAACCACTTTATACATGGATCACCTGAAAGTAATTGCCCGCTGTACAGTACAGCCTTTAGACAAAACTCGGGTAAGAGGTGCAGTAGATCACCACTCATGGACAGCTGTTTCGAATGAATCACTGACAGACATTAGGGATCTTCGGCTAAGATTTACTCCATTTGATTGCAGCTAAGCAATTGATAACTGGTTGGGTGACCAGGACTCTCCTTATGGGTGGTGGGGGAGGGCTAGGCATGCATTGGGGGTGGAAAAGGGAATATACAGAACCATGGCAGAGAATAGAGCCAATCTCCACCACTCTCCATTTAGCGGTCAAAGGGTCGAGAAGGGAGGCCCAGTAATCTGTTGGGATTCTGGGACTCTCTGGGGCACAGAGAATTCTCAAGTATGACCAAGTATAGGCAATTATAAATAAAGACAATTTACTATTTTGCTGAAGTTTCTTCATTAACAAATCCTATTAAATTAATAATTTGTTTTCAGAACCCAATCTTATGAATTGAGGTGTTGCCTAATTCTTCATTACATTATAAATTATTTACAAAATAGCATCATTACAATTTTTGTTATCTGTTATTTGTTATTTAGTTAACATTAATGCTTTATAGATAAAAAAAATGCAGAAATGTAATGTCAATTTTGTGATATAAATTGCAAATATTGCACAAAAGCCTGCTTTGAATATTAGCCATTTTCCTTTCCTATAGAATTCTGTAACCGACCAGCTTCAAAAACGATATAACAGAGATCAGATATACACCTATGTGGGCGATATTCTTGTTGCAGTCAATCCGTTCAGAAACTTGGATATTTATTCTTCTCAGGTTTGTCCATATTTGATTTTATTTGCTTATGTTTAAGATAATTTGCATTTATTTGCTAAAAAGGATTTGAATAACCAGCTGTGCTTATTGAGATTATCGGCTATCTGCGTCTAAAATACAAAGCCCCATGTTTGTCATGCAGGAGCTAAAAAAACGACCTAACACCTCTTTCTATTATTTCTTCTACTTATGTGGTTTCTCAAAAAAATTTGCTTGTACTGTTTTATAATTGGGCTTTTTAGGAGAATACTGGGAAAATATATAATCCTGCATATACTGTATGTGTTTTAATGTGGTGGGATGCAGGGCTTTTTATTATTAAAACATTAATTTAGCATAATATAATAAGGTGAGGATTTGGGTAACATCAAGGATTCCTCCATAGCAAAATTAATAATAAATAATGGAAAGCCCATGGGTAATTTCAGTCCTAAATACATAAAATATATAATGTGCAGATGAATAGCTGCTATATATTCCAGTATGCATTTACATTGTAAGCTATCTATACTGTAATACATGTCTTATGTTGAATATATCCAATATTGCGTGAGATAGAGCTCATTGGAATATTTTGGAAATTCTAAAAGTTGCCATGTATAGAATAATTTTCTGAACCAAAGACGGAACAACTAGAAGATGCTCCAGACTTTTTCTACAGTCCCAAAGATAACTTAAAAATATGTTGGTGCCATTAAACTACTGAGTTCAGCTCTTCATTATCACTCTCTCTACAAAAAGCAATTGCGTTAAAAATGTATAATAGTATTTAAAAAAGCACTAAAAGTTGCAAAAGTTGATAAAACTTTGTCTATTCTATGTTTTACAGTATTCTCAGCTGTACCTAGGAGAAAAGAGAACTGCCAACCCTCCTCATATTTTTGCTGTGGCTGACATTGCGTATCAGTCTATGGTTACATATAATACAGATCAGGTAACAAAAGAGCATGTGATATATATAGGGTGATATATATAAATCAATAAATAGTCATATTCTTAAACCAGATTGGCCAATCTAGAAATATAAATTCATGTGGGCAGTCAATTACATTATATTGGTTTCTATGGAAATAGCTTCATATCTTGGACATTTTTTTCCATATTTATCTTACTAAATATGACCTAAACATATAAAGAACTCCTGAGTGATATAATGCGAGCTGTATTTATCTTTTAAGTGTATAGTTATATCTGGAGAAAGTGGAGCAGGAAAGACAGAAGGTGCTCACCTCTTGGTCCAACAACTAACAGTACTTGGAAAGGTAATGTAATTTTAAAAATGATTTATAATGTAGATTAGGAAATCTATTTGTAAAGAGCAGTTCATCGTGCAAATAAAATAAGGAAGTTGATGGAAACACAATATAAAAATTGTAATGTAGAAATTACTTACTAACACTGATATTAGGTAGCCAGATCGTGTGACCTTGCTAATAACCAAGTGGTTTATATAACAATATTTTATAATTACAACATTTAGTGCTACTATAAAAGTAACTTAATCTTGGTTACTGAAATTCTTTTCTGATATTGCTGATGTTTGAATGTGTTTCAATAAGATACATCATCTGGTAGGGGGGTATATAATGGGATTGACTATAATATACATCTTTAGTGTTCACTATGCAACAAATCCACAAACAGCAGACAAAGGGTATTCTGATATTATTTTAGTTGATATATAGTATAGACACACACACACACACACGCTTACCTTGCATAGAATCTTTAGCCCCGCACATATGCAGTTTAAGCCTCCACACTACTACAATGCTACTTGACCCCACAGAGCCCATTTAAAGAGTGGGCCCAATTCAGACTAGCCCTGTTTGAAGAATTTTGGCCAGGCAGACAATTGCCCTCATGAGACCCGACCGAACCATCCCCCCCCAGCCAGCCTGCCTGCCCCTGAACACCTGACTAGAATCTTCAAACTTTAGGAATTAATATGTTTAAATATTAACACAGGAATAACACTTTTGACAATGCATGCCCTTGATGATATTTTTTTTTAAATAGTTTTCTATGTTTCAGTATATGTTACATTATTAAAGATTATGCTAATTACAAAAGTAATTATGCAAATATAAAGCCCAGAATATTTAAGTAAGCGTCATGTCTCATTATCAAACAGACAGGGATCTCACTACAGTCAACGTAAAATATCATTTATGTAGATATTGTAAATCATTGTTTAAAGTTAATTTCCACAGAGGAGATTTGGTACAGAAGACTTTGATAAAAATCACCACAAACAAAGCATGATTTATGCTTGAAATTTATTTAGGACTGTCTTGGGATTTTTCACTGCAAAACAGATCTGTTTAATTTTTTCTAAAATAAATCATGTTTTCCTAAGCTCTTGGAGGAGAAGGGATGAATCTTATTCACCCCACAGCGGATAGCGTGGCACAATTAAACATTTACGTTAGCCACCATGACCTCTTCTTCAATTGCCATGAATATTGCATGCCTAGAAAAACATCTTCGCAGGACGTCTGGCTGTGTAGCGTTAGACAACATTTCTGAACGTCTAAGGTCCCTGACAAACATACTATTGAAGAAGACCTATACCTGTCACTGATTGACAGCGTAAACAGCCAATCAGTGGCAAGAACGTTCTTCTATTGAAATCAACAGGTAGACTTAATACACACCTACAAGGCATTTAGCTGGGGGTAGGGAAAGGGGCAAATGGTTTTGGGGGATTCTGCAGAATTCCCTTATCCATCTGCAAAATGAACCACGCACCTATCATATGCATTAAAGTACATATGATGGCTGGTGTGTCCCTTACAAGAGGAACACTGTTGTCTTGGGCACTATGGTTGCAGCGTCGAATAGGGGCATTTGACTTATAAAAACATTTTGCCCTGCTTTGTGCATGTAAGTAAGACTGTGATACACTTCTAGAAAAGAGGGATATTAGGGGGGATATTAGACAGAGATTTGGAGCCCAAAGAGGGACACAGCTGAGGTTTTGCAACAAAAATCTTTACAGGTATTTACACAGTTGGCTATAGATTCCCAGTTTATTTAATGCCCTACTTTTATGAACTTTCATGGCAGATATGTATTTTATATTCTTCTTATTTCCATTTTCAACTAATCTTAACTTACTGTGCACGTCAAAAATGCAACTAATGATCACAACATTAGAATAGTTGGGGAGAAAAAACTATGAGCAGCTGGATTTTATTATTCGATACATACATTAGGAGATTGGTTACAGATTAAACACAAATTTAGATCTAGTTTTATGAATATTCACTCATGGGCTATTTTATTCAAGCTCCAAAAAAGGGGTAATAATGGCTAAATTATAAATGAGGCTTAGGAAGGAATGGGGCCATTGGACTGACGATGCTCCCCCCACCGCCAGGTCGAAATCCTGCCCAAGCCACCACAGAGTTCCTAGGTAAAACTATATTATTAGGAAAATTAATTTTAACTTTTGGGCTTCAGGCAAACAATAGAACATTGCAAGAAAAAATACTGCAGGTCAATAACCTGGTTGAAGCCTTCGGAAATGCCTGCACTATTATTAATGAAAATTCGAGTCGCTTTGGAAAATACCTAGAAATGAAGTTCAAAAACAATGGAACAGTAGTTGCAGCCCAAATCTCCGAGTATCTTCTTGAAAAATCCAGAGTTGTTAATCAGGCCGTGTAAGTATCCATTTCTTATTATACTTAAATAAAACTTGAAGTGCATTGTTTTTATAATGCAGCTTTTTTCTAACTCTATACAGTACATCACGCTTACCCCCTCCTTCTGATTGTGTCTATATACCGCTGCACATTCACACTACGTGCCTCCCAACTGTCCCACCTTGTGCCACTGATTTTGCCAGTTTATCCCACTGTCCCGCTGAGAAAAGGGGACAGAGGTAGAGTTTGGTGGGACAGCTGGATTTGGGGACGCAATCCCACGGTGCCGGTTTCATTCTCCGGTATCTGGGATGCACAGTAGTGCTGCCAGTTTGAGTGACAGTCTACTTCCCAAGCACAGTCCCTTGGCATCTCAGGGGTAGAAGTTGGGAGGTATCTATACTAACAGTAACACTGTTAACCACACGAGACAGGGACCTCCTTCAATTTTGTACCCGAAATGCTGGTATGGCTACTGTAATTATGTTTGGGGCAAGTAGGGCCTTCTTTTAATGCTCCCCTCCTGGATCTGATGCCCTTGAGCTAGGTCACCCAGAATATGCCAATGGGTGCAGACTCAGCTCAGATGTCTGGCTTGGGTGAGTGGTAAGGATGGCCTTGTTAGTTGGCGCCGAACTATCAATGTGCCCTCTGCATCTGAAAGGGGCATAGATTTTTGATCTACCTCGTCTTCATCCCTATTTTCTTCAGCTGATCCACCTCTACCTGTTACATAGGCACTCGAATAACCATGTTAAAATGATTTATATTGTGAAAAAGGAGTTCTGAAAATGGCTAAATAAATGTTTAATGACTTCTTGATTTGTTTTTGCAGAGGAGAAAAGAATTTTCACATATTCTACTATATCTATGCTGGGTTGTCAGAAAAGAACAAACTTGCACATTATAAATTGGCGGAAAACAAGCCTCCTAGGTAATACAATACATTACGCACAAACGTGGCACTAAACTTTGGCACGTTATTATTTTTTCATTGCAATTTAAATGCTAATCATTTATCTTTCAACATTTCAGATATCTACAAAATGAACATATTAAAATGGTACAAGACTTTATGAATAATCCTTTCTATAAAAGCCAGTTTGATTTAATTGAACAATGTTTCAAGGTAATAGGTTTTACACTGGAGGTGAGTGATATGATTGCATTTAATATTGCCTGCCAGAGTAGGGGACAATTTCAATAAGTATGCGTTAACAGGAATATTAATTATGTCATTGAAATTAGAAATGTAGGAAATGTAGTCTATGTTGATATGTTTTTAAATTCAATAAAATCTCAACATAATAAATTATATATATAGTATATATATATATATGTATATATTATTATATATATATATATACAGTATATATAATACAGAATAGATAGATACAGAGCTAGTGACAATAAGGATTTCAAAATCTGCTTGCAGTTTCTTAAACAGAATATTAATATTTTTATAGATTTTTATATTTGGAAAACACTGTGTCAGTGACAGTATCAGTCTTAATTATTTTGTACACTATGTAGAGGGCTACCTGGATTCTTTGTGTGCTCCCTCTGTATTTTATATGCAGTACATGCTGGCTTTGGGCAAGAATCCATAGTATGCGAGGTTTTTTTTTCCGGTTGGTGGGGTTGAAGGTTGCAAGCCCCCCATTTCTATGGGTATCAATCAAGATCCACTGTTAACTAGCTGTTAGATGTGATTATGTACGTACATCAAGACCAAAATGGTAAGCAGTGGTATATTTCCCTTTGGTGCCACCCTAGGCCAACCTATGGCAGCACCCCCAGTCGCCTACTCCTCTGTGGCCGTATCTCCAGTACACTAAAAGGCACTATGCGTCTTTAAGAAACATGTCACATCTCATTGCGCTCTATCTTAAAGGTGTGCAGAGCCTTTTAATGAAGGCGGCAGGGCCTCCATAGGGCAAATAGGCCGCTTGGAGAGATCAAAGATCTCCCTTGTAACCAGCCCAATCTTCTTATTTTTCTATGTTTGCACAATTATCGGGTATCAGGATTTACTTTTCTGGTTCATAACTCTTGTGTGATTCCACAAGCATGATGTTAAACATCCCCTGATTAGTATTCCTAACTGTAACTAACAAACCAACATTTTTCCTCAGGAACTTGGAAGTGTGTATAGCATTCTAGCTGCCATTTTGAATGTGGGTAATATTGATTTTACATCGGTGGCATCAGAACATCAGATAGACAAAAGCAACATCTCCAACCCAGAGGTGCTTGAAAACTGTAAGACCAGATTTTCTTTTATTCTACCTTAATGTTAACTTAGGTTTGCACAGAGTTTTAATAAATAAAACAAAAATTACTACAAAATTCTACTTTTTGTGATTAATATTATATGGAAATAATAAATAAAATAGCATGTGACATCAGAAAAGCATGTGCTTGACAAACTGTTATCAGAGACATAAGTCAAATATGTTTTACGAAGGTATACTTTTGCAACCTGCTCGTGAAGTATTGTAACATTACCAAATAATAAAACTTGGCCCACCCTATTAACGCGTACTATGTAGCTGCTAGGCTCATCTTCCTTGCACGTCGCTCCTCTTCCGCTTCCCCCCTCTGTGAAACCCTCCTCTGGCCCCCGATTACCTTTAGAATTAAGTTTAAGATCCTGGTTCTGACATATAAGGCCATCCACAATACTGCTCCTCCGTACATTTCTGACCTCATTAGCAAATACTCTCCTACTCGATCCCTACGTTCCTCCCATGGGCTAAGGCTCTCCTCCTCACTCGTCACCTCTTCCTTTTCCCGTCTACAAGATTTCACTCGAGCTGCCCCATATCTCTGGAATCTGCTCCCAAGGAACCTTCAGAATTCACCCTCCCTCCCGACATTCAAGAAACATCTAAAAACCCACTTCTTCAGAGAAGCATACCATCTTAGCTGCTAGAACATCCTTGTCATCGATACATCCACCACACTACCTCTCACCCTTTCTCTATGCCTTATGTTTGTCACACCATTTTCCCTCTAGATTGTAAGCTTGCGAGCAGGGCTCTCTCCACCAAATGTATCGGTTTGTCTTAGTCTGTCAATTCTTGTCTTGTCTTATCCCTTGAATATATGTATTGTATTAAGCGCTGCGTAAACTGTTGGCATTATATAAATAAAAGATAATAATAATAATAATAATAATAATATGTCCACCATTGAAGCCTTGTCCACCATATGTGTGGATTTATGTAATGACGTCTATCCTACAAGGCCTCTGTAGTCTAACAGTCCCTGTAAGAAGTGTTCTGTAAACTGTTGGGGCTATATAAATAAAAGATAATAATAATATATAAAGTCCCATAACTAGCCACAGAAAGGATTGCGCAGGGCATATGGTGATTTTTCACGCAATCACAGATTCACCTGATGTGCCACAAAGCGGCAATGCCGACAATCTCTAAATATGTAACTAGTAACTATTCTGTAAGGCTATTCTCTGAGCGGTTTTGTAATATTTTTTTTTTTACTCTTCCTCTCTGGTAGATACTTTTTATTTTCTGCACTACACAAAAGGTCTAAAAGACATCGGATGGTGGTTCTTTTTTTTTTTTACCAATGTGCTTTGGAAGGTTAAAATCACTAACAATAATGATTACCATTGTTGACAGATGCAAACATCTACAGGCAGCCTGTGACAAAAATATGTAAAAAGGATAATATTAATGCTTGTATAGCTTTGATGAATAGTTTCAGCAGAGATCAGCTTAGATCAGCAGATCTAACAAACAGCAAATTGCTCCAAAGAAAGCAGCTGTGCCGGAGCTCCTGAGGTTTGATGTGTATTACCATAACTATTTCTGTCTCGAAAGCCAAAATAGAACAAATCACACACCGGGTTGAGTTAAAACAGTAAGGACAACAGTGCACACATCAGCATTTATAGTAGGATTTAAAAAAAAATCTGCCGAAAAAAATGCTTGCTTACTTTGAAAATGCACAATAAGACATTCCAACCAATAAAGTCCACCCCCCCCAATTTCATCTCGTACATTTAGATATTTATAGATAAATAAAAAATGTCTGATATTTTGTTTATTTCACCAATATCTCCTTAAGTTTTTGGTAATTAGGGTTTTTTTCCCACCAATGTACATATAGCTAAGAAAATGATTTAAAAATTAAAGAGCTGGCCAGCACACTAACATTTTGATCTACCTAATATATGATTATTTCAAGTAATGGTAAAAATACAGCTCTGCCTGGTTGTTTATATATTTTTTAATACAAATATATATATATATATATATATATAAAAAATATATATCCTTTAATATATCTATGATAACTTAGGCATAACACAAATTCATATTCCTTCACATTGTAGATTATACTCTCTGTACCCTATACATCACCTTCAAAAACTCTATTAGCTACTAAAGAATTGAATCCTTGATGAAGTAATAAGATAAAAAAGTCTCTTTGGGTATCTTATTATCTGTCTTGTTGGATCCCAGTGAAAATATTCAATGATAGTCACATTCAATAATTCACATTCAGTGGAAATTAACATTTATCTGACATGCGCCTGTAATTATTATATACTGTACTTATCTGTTCTTCTATAAAGAATTAATGAAACAAATATGTATGTGCTTATTGGTGCCAAAAGAATAAAGCCCAATAAGTAGGATACGTTTCTAATTTTTTTGTTGTTTCTTGGTCATAAATCCCAGTGAAATATTAAACCATAAATTAATAAAAAATTAACTGAGTGAAACTTCTAATAAACACATTATTATTATTATTTCTTTATCCAGTAAGCAATTACAGACTTTTTTCTTGCTACATTGTAGCTGCCGCCTTGCTGTGTATCCAGCCCGATGAATTACACGACGCTCTGACCTCACACTGTGTGGTGACACGCGGGGAGACAATCATCCGCCAAAATACAGTTGAAAAAGCAGCAGATGTCCGCGATGCTATGTCCAAAGCCTTGTATGGACGACTCTTCAGTTGGATTGTTAACCGAATTAATGTGTTACTGAAACCAAATGAACATTTAAGGTAAAATAACATTGTTGTTCTGAATACCCATTTAACTGTTTTGTCACAAAAATACTATGTTGGGTGGCAGATAAGAACCATTGGGCATATGCCTATTATTTCTGTAAATCGCTTTACTAACAACGGAAACTATTAGAGGAAATCAGACGAATGTAGCGCGTATCCGACCATCACCGCACTGACATCATCAAGCATCAAGTGATGAAATAATCAGATATTTTATACCAATGTAACACAGAAGCCAGGATTCACAAACACTGATATATGTGCAACACGGAATGCTATAAATGTCTATAAAAGTCTGTGTGGATATGATTTCCATATGTCTGCCTGAAAATGGTGATAAGTGAAAACAGACAAAGAAAGAATGGTGGGTGGATTCAGTATAATAAAGATATTTTAAGAGATTGTATAGTAATTAGATGCATTTTAATGGTTCTTTTATTTTTTTTCAGCGAAGATGACACTGGGTATAATATTGGAATACTTGATATATTTGGCTTTGAGAATTTTAAAAAGAACTCATTTGAACAACTCTGTATTAACATTGCAAATGAACAAATTCAATTTTATTTTAATCAGCACATTTTTGCCTGGGAACAGGTAAGATATATGTTTTTATATTTCCTTTGTATAACCCAATAAGAGCAAAATATATAGCGTGTTTTAGTCTAAGCATCTTAAAATAAATGCATAAATGACAAAGTTCTCTAGATGCATAATTCTAAGCGTTCTAGTTTTAATTCTGGCAACAGAAACTGGCAAAATTGTTAGTTACCCAAGAGATCTTCATCGTGTATCTCATCCCTTAAGGTGTCTTACTCAGGTCAATAGAATTCTCAATTTGGAATTAAATAAACTGATTGAGGCCAGCCCTGTAATTTTCAGATATCTGACAGTCCTCCATATCAACAAAGCAGTTATCAATCAATGTAATATGGCAGTGAATCCCTTTCATCCAGATGGCATGGATGGAAGCATACAGTATGATGCAACCATGATTTACAACAAACATTGTTGACGTAACACAGACTGAAAAGTTTTAACCCCTTAAGGACAATGGGCGGTCCCTAAACCCATTGAAAACAATGCATTTTGAGCCCGTACATGTACAGGCTTTGTCATTAAGGGGTTAATAGATAAAGGTGACAATCCAATGATCAATCTCCATTGAATACAATTAATGAGGATGTATTATGTGCTATGCAGTCAGAATAAAAGCAAGAGAAACGGACAAAGAATCAGGAACAGATGCATAATGGAGTACACCGGCAAGGGTTAATCTAAATCTATGAATCCAGCTCTAAAAAAAACAGGTAGTGCTCAGTAAATGAGGACCATGGGAGGCTTCAGGCAAAGTTACTGTTGGCGACTGGGTCCCAGGCCTATTTAAACCAGTCCATGATCAGCTTCTAAAATGTGCACTAGAAAAGCAGTATAAATGAGACTTCCTGGTTCATCAATTATTAAGATTCATACAAAGTATATGGCCTCTGTTTTCCAGTTCTCTATAATTTTTAACTAATCTTAGTAAGTCTGACAACAGAATAAGCAACATATGGTATATTTTTTAGCTCCCTACAGCATATCGCTTAGAAGTTTTTTTCATAGGATGTAAGCAAGTAGCAAAGTTAGAAATGGGTCAACTTAGTGAAAACTCTTATGGTAATACATAGAGATAGAAATTCAATTTCAAACACATGACAAAATGCTGAGCATTAAAATTTCCAGATATCTCCCCAATTCTGAAACACCCTACAATATAATATATACAATCCCCATTCTAAAAAAAATTTAATTAGTTTATAAGAGACAAAATGAAATTTTTATTAAGCAAAACAATATAGATAAGTAGAATCACTGTCGCTTTAAATCGATACTTTGTCTAAACACACATTTTGTTAGGACCTTGTAATGTTTGCCATGCAAATCTTTCTAGTTCTATTAGCATTTTCATTACTTTGAGCTGAGTGTAATTGGTATGACCTTTCCAATCAGTTATAAAAGTCAATTAAAATAAAATGTTGCCTTGAGGTATACCCTGCCGACATACAAAACGCACGATTCAATGACGCTAATAATGAAATTTGTCTTGTAAAACCCTAAACATTGTACGGCCACCTTAGATTTTTAATATTGAGAATATGTGTTTCTCGATTAATTAAATATTGTTTGTTTTGTAACCCCACGCTTCTGATATCAATTAGAAAATTACAAGATTCTGTAGGCGGTAAATTGCATTTCTGTTTTTTTTCTGTCTACTAATAAATCAAGGTTTCTACTGGGCATTTTTCTTCTTGAACTGATCTATGTTTACTTCATGCAGATAAAGTTAAAAAATGAGTTTATGGTAATGACATTTTAAAGTTAACAACATGCATTGATCATTAATCTATGACCTCCTTTCCCAATGAGCGGTACAAATGTATTTGCCTCTAAAAAGTTTTCTTTGAATCAAAACCAAGCAATTTAATTTAACCTATGAATGCAGTGATCTCAAATATATAGTTTATCCACTAGTTAATGGCAAACTCAATTCATTGTTCTGTGCAGAAATATTTACTATGAATCAAATCATCAAAATCTGATAAACGTTTTATTTTTATATACAACTTGATAGAAGTCTGTAATTTGAGTAAATGAGCTGCTATATAATCATTGGCAAGAAACCAATCATATTGACCATGCATGGCTAGACCCCCACAACACTCACCAAGCCAGCACTAGAGACGACTGGCAGTAAGTATATTAGACCCCAAGAGATGTGTTTGGCCCAACGTATCTCTTGCACTGAAAATATTTAAGGGGCAAATGCATATGGGGGATTCTTAAGGACCCCCCCCATGCATATGCAAGGGGATACCATGTAAATTAAACTGCATGTGATGGGTAGAGTGTCCCTTTACATCTTCTTTGCTTAGCTGAACGGTTTTCTTTTGGCAGAAGATAGATGTCCAAACGGAATCTCTTAATTATGGTCTAGCAACCCCTACTCCAAATGGAAATCTAGTCCACCAACATTGTTTTCCATTTTGATAATAGCATGTTAGTAATATGATTTAATATTTTAGGGCCTTAGAATTGGTTTGCAACCTGCCCAGATTATTCAGTATTGTAATAAAGTTTTCAGAATAAACTTTTATGACATCCACCTCAGTACAGTATAGAATAATAAACAGTCTATTAGAATTCTTAACTGAACATCTACATTTGCATCATACATCCAAAAGTATTACATTTGCAACAGAGTAATGGATCTTTTTTTTTTTATGAATATATAAATGAAGATGTGGATGCACGATTAATTGAGTACGAGGACAAACAGGCCACTTTTGGACATGTTCCTAACAAAAACCAATGGGATCTACTCTCACTCTCTCATGAAGATATTAGATTCCCAAGATGCAACAGATCAGACACTTGTAGGTAGGTCAATATTATACCGACTAAGATACTGCACAACTTGTTTGTTTTGTTCATAACTATTTCTACTGCGCACATGACGGCGGTCACATAGTGAGTTGCAAAAAGAGGTTGTGGTTGCAACCAGCTCCTGTCCAGTAGGGAGATCCTGCTGATCCCCAATGTAACCGAAATTGAATCATAAAATATTTTGTTATCGTGCTCGTAACTCCTCAAAACATTTTGTCGCCCACCACTGTGCATTTAGAATAAGTAAAGGGATTTCTGTTACAGTTCAGAGGCCTGTAGTAGATTTGTGGAATTAGCACTGCTAAGATAAAGTAGTTTGTGCTCCTGTTTCAGTTAATATTAAAAATAATATACAAGTTTAATAAAGAAAGTTTATAAGAAAATTGAATAAAAATTGCTGCTCAATTTGCAAATGAAGACGCAAATCTTGAAACCTTAGCGAGGCAAAACAGATCTTGAGAAAAAAATCTGATTAGATTTGCAGGATTGATTATTTTTTTTTCTTTCTTCCATCTACCCAACAACCTTTCACAATTTGTCATGAATTATATAGCTACTAAAGCTGATAAAAAAAATATGGATCCATAACTGCTGACCCGTATTTTATTTTTCATCAATTTTATTCAAATTGTGAAAGGTTGTTGGGTTTATTTTGAACAAAAAATACAGCTTTTTTTACTTAAACACAAGGTTAAATTATATGTATTTCATTTCTATTGATAACTGATCTTATTTGATTTTACTTTAGTATAATATAATCCAACAAATACTTTGATGCTGACTTGAATGAAGTCTTTGAAGGATAGAAATATAGGCTCATAAAGAAGCAATGTTTAATGACCTTTCATGATTTTCAGAGAAATTTGAGGATAATCTGAAATCAAAGTATTTCTGGAGGCCTAAGGGGGTGGACCTAACCTTTGGAATCCATCACTATGCCGGCAAGGTAAGGGGTAAAGTAAAGATGTTTGCTTGTTGAGGGTACTATGGCTGGCACTCTTGTACTGTCCACTCCCTGTGGCCCTATTACTCGACCACTACATGTATATTAGCATATATGCATGTCATTAATCATGTGCCAACAAATAATTATAGCTTGTTTTTGAACATACATTTCTTTCACTTCAAATATTTGCTCTCTTTATTGTGCAATGTCCATGCCCGGACTGACTGGATATGGCTGGCAGTACGTGAGCATAAAAGCATTATGTGCAGCTTGCCATATCCAGCGGCCACCAACGCTTATATCATTAGACGTCCGCAGAAATTAAAGAGCCAGGGCCCACATTTCATCCCCAGTCCAGCACTGGGGATTTCATATCAGAGCTGGAGGCTCTCATGACTGCAGAGGTTCCCCTACAGTTTAGCTTCAAGCAGCCTCAGGCTTTGAAGAGGACCAGGATGCTTAGCAGTATGTCCTGTCGAGTATGACCAACAATTCCCATGGTAACATGCCTTTTATAAGAGGCTAGCGCATTGGCCTGCCAATAAAATAACATGCCAAAAATGTCTCTCTCCCATTCTCGTATGCCTTAAATGCAGATGACATCTTATCTACATCATCCCATCAAGTTCTTCTAGCATGCCAGGTTCTCAGTTCAACAACATCCCAACACTGCATAGCTTTCTCTAGTTCCTTTTATACCTCTAGTCATACCCAGCAAAATTCTTCCCATCATCTTTGTCCTTCACGCTTCAACTACCCGGGTTATTTGCACAAATGATTGACAACACATGTACTCTCCCCCCCCACTCTCATGTGTCGTTAGACTAGCCAACACTTAACAATCTCCTGCATCCCATCATGCAATATTTTCCCCATTACACAAGAAAACTTTTGCAATATTACGGGAATCCACCTCAATTGATTATTACAGCCCAGGAAGCTTTAGTTGCTAACATGCAGGCAACAACAATTCTGAGAGAGACAACATCCAATCAAATACACCAATTGTGCGCCACCTCCGCTCTCATTGGACACTCACATTATCCATGGCCACAAGACTCATATATATGCATGTCCAATGTTATCACATTTCATGCGTCATTGTTCATTGTCATTTGAAGGACATTGACCTTTTTCATTTGCTTAATATTTTCTAACTCTATGACTCAGTCTCTCGGAATACTCTAGACAGACATAATTATTCAGTTTACATCATTTATATCTTTTCTACATAATCACACAACTTTAATTCATACTAGTACGAAGCTGTATTTTAATCTATACAATCTTTTTTTGTAATTTCATATTTTGACATTTTACTGCACTTTAGGACATTTAAATGACTCCATATTTTAATACTGGGAATAGCATAGGGGATTTCTCCGGCAATGAAGCATATAGCAGTCATTTTACATTCAGTTCTACCTCGAACACTTAATTCAATTTTAACTAAGTTTTTAGACATAGATCAGACTAGAATGCTTAGAATAAGCCAGTGTTCGCATTGAATAAATGTTCATTGCCACAGCAAATTACTGAAGGTATTGAAATATTCTCGGTCACATTGAAACACTTTAATCATTTCTTAAGCGTGTGGTTTCTAACAAAGTATTTCTTTGAAGGTTCTCTACAATGCATGCGGATTTCTGGAAAAGAACAGAGATACTTTGCCGGCAGACATAGTGCTTCTTCTGCGATCCTCTGAAAACAATCTAATTCGTATTTTAGTAACTAATCCCCTCACAAAAACAGGTATTATGTCTCTTTCTCGTATATAATTTTATATAATTATATATATATGTATATATATATATACACACGTTATCTATACATAATATATTATATATATATATATATATATATATATATTTGTACAATATGCAGGTGAAGAATAACCATTCAACCCATCTAATCGGCCCAATTTTTTACTGCTGGAAAGACTCAAACCATAATCACTCCTTGGTCTTTCCTTAGATTTGGCGTAACCATGTATGTTTTAATTCCCTTCCTGGAAAAAACTTTATCCTGCCCAGAGGTAGTTTTGTTTAAAAATATCTATTAACCTTAAAATGTGATATGATACATTAAAACACTGCCTAAAAATAAAATAAAACATTTTTTTAATTCAGGTAATCTTGCTCACACCAAAACTAAAGGAGGAAACAATTCACAATCATGGACGACACAAAAATGTTCCAGCCGCAGCAAGGTAAAATAAATCAGCTTCTTATGTGGCAAAACTTTATTTGCATTGTAAAAATTACACATCCTAGTTTCTCGGCTAACATGTTTGTTTTATTTCTATCAAGCTGGATATCTTAATGTTGTACAATTCATATTACTTCTGTGAGGTAAACACATAATTCTCCTTTATTGTATGTCATCTTGGCTTTGCTTTGTAGATCGGAAATAATATTTATGTCAAATCTTTACGATCATAAAATGTTAACAACCGCTTCTTGTGTCGATGATGTAATTGCTGTGAAAGTTATAAAAGTTAATTATTTTATTTAGTAGATCTACTTAACTATACAATCAATTACAGCATTTTTCTTTGTTATACAAACACTAACATTTTTGGATATATCTCTCGATTAAAATACTTTATGTGCACACAAATTTAAGATAGAATTCACACCGTTGTATTTGTATCTTTTCTGCAGAGTGACTTTGGAGATGCCCATCACCCAAGAGAGACTACAAACATGAAAACTCAAACTGTTGCTTCCTATTTTAGGGTAAAATATTGAGTTATTGATCTGCTAAAAGTGTGTATATTTCAATGACTAATTAGGTACAAAAGCCAACCATTGCAAGAATCCAACATATTATGACCCAGTGAGGCTTATTCATTATTTGCGAAGGTTTGAGTTGGCTCTGCATAATATCTGAATTGTCCCCTATGCATAACACAGGGAAACCTCAACAATTCTTACAAAAACATAGAATCTAATGGCAGATAAGAACCATTCCACCCATCTAGTTTGCCCATTTTTGTCTTAGATTCCGGATAGCTGGATGCCTATCCCATGTATGTTTAAATTCACTGTTTTAGCCTCAATCACTTTTCATTGGGGATTGTTATCTACCACCCTCTCGTTAAAGTAAAACTTCCATAAATTACCTCTGATTCTCCATATTTAAACCATGACCTCTTGTTCTAACATTTTTTCTGAAATAAGCTTCAAGTACTTTGGTAAATCCCCTAAAGTATACAAATATTTCTACCACATCGCCACTCTCTCTTTTTCCTCTGATGTATACATATTAATATGTAATATTTATTAACAGAGGCTATCTTCCAGGGGGTGAGGATGGGTTAGTATGCTTAGTATCTCCCACACCAAATTCATTTTTATTTCAAATGTGTTTAATTGGTTTTTAATTGATTTACTACTTCTGACTCACTAAGGTCACATTGTGTTATTGCAGTATTCGCTCATGGATTTATTGTCAAAAATGGTGGCTGGCCAGCCGCACTTTGTTCGATGTATCAAGCCAAATAACGATCGTCTACCAAACAAGTTTGACCGAGAAAAGGTTCTGGTCCAGCTGAGATATACAGGCATTTTGGAAACCGCAAGAATCCGTCGAATGGGCTACTCACATCGGATACTTTTTGCTAACTTTATAATGCGGTAAAGATGATCTAACTTTACATAAAGATAGATCGCATAGTTAATTTTTTAAAGTTACATTTACTATATTAATTGGACTCTTTCTAAGTAAACATTGTAGACAAAAAAAAAAGGCAAACTTAAATTCCAGTTGGATAAATTATATTTCAGGCACTTAAAAGAAAGAATCACAATTTCTGGTTTAAGGAATGGGACATGACACAATGTATAGCTCATTATAAAGGCAACAGTGCCTTAGTTTTTAACATACCAATGAAGAAAGAGTGTTTTACTTGCTGATGCCATCTGTTCACCTGAATAAGTGGCGCTGACAGCTTTGTGGCAGGCTATATTATTTTTTTTTAATAATTTTACTTTTGGCTTTGGACGATTCAGCTTATCAACATCTATTTTTTTTAAGGTATCACCTTATTTGTTTTAAGTCAAATGAAGATCCACCGGTCAGCCCGGGAAGCTGCACCGCTATACTAGAAAAAGCAAAGCTTGACCACTGGGTCATGGGAAAAACAAAGGTAATTTCGTGTAACTTAAAGCGAAAATAGCTAACACAAATAAAAAAATATATATTTTATTTTTGCCTGGGAAATTGCGCATTGACAGGTGTTAAACTACTCCTGGTTTTGTACATGTCTCTAATGCTCAGTCTTGTTAGGCATATGTGTAGACATGTACATGAGTGTGTATATTAACTCACCGTTCGACAATGAGCGAAAAAAAATAAAATATAAAAATAAATACATTTTGTAAAAACTACAAATAAAACAGAAAATGTTGTTTCTATCTTACTAATCAAAATAAAGAAATGGAGCCCCATTCTTATCATTAAAGCATTTTGCTTAATTCAAGTGTGCAGTAGAGGAGATGGCTGACAACATTCATCCCAGGGGCAAGTCCAGCCAAATGGCCCATAATAGAGCAGCACAATACAGGTCTGGCAGAGATGAAACCCCATGTACACTATGCAGTCGTCTCAAAAACACATTTATGGAAATAGAATGTATAGAGAACCAAGAAATGTTGCAGGAAAGGGATCATTCACCAGTATACCTGCATAAAGTTTATGATGATATTACAATTATGTAAGTCCTCGTGTAATTCTGAGGTTTTCCATAGCATTTATTTATAATTTGACTTTTACATAATGAGATGACGGATGACTCAGTAAAACAGACCAAAGTCATGTATTGTCCATCACTTCATGACGAATACGGTAGCCAGTATTGATTATCATCACAAGGTGGCAGCAGAAGGCTATGGACACAGAATTAAAAGAACAGCATTAAATCCAAAATAATATTTTAAGGTGTTATAAGATACCGTATAGTAATTTATCCCAAACTGGTGATGTTATCGAAAGAGAGCAGATTATAGAAATGAGTCATAGAGAACTTACTGGTAAAGAAGGAGAAAAGGGCCCTGCTCAAGCAAGCTTACAAGCGTCAGCGCCCTGCATTCACTGCATGATGCTGATGAAAACAGAACCCTGCAGTGAATGCATTAAAATCATTGTTGCCCTGCAGGATGCATCTTTTATAAGCTCTTGTAGAGCCATCTGGCCATCTTACTCGCTGGAGATTTTGCTTCTTATAAAGCTACTTTTTTTTCACAGTGCTAAATATTGTTTTCCCTTTAAATACCTTAAATAATACAGTATTGCCTGTTTGCATTTATTCAGGTGTTCCTTAAATATTACCATATAGAACAACTCAATAGGATGGTAAAGACCATAGTTGGAAGAATTGTCCTTCTTCAGGCTTGTGTCAAAGGATGGCTCGGAGCAAAGAGATACCAAAAAAAGCGGCTCTTAAGAGAACAAAGTGCAGTGAAAATACAGTCAGGTAATCTTCTTCTGTTACAATTAGCACAAAATGGAAGAAGGTTAATATTTTTTAATCAAATTTGTATTTTAATTAGTTATTCTATAGGGAAATATGGTCATCTTGCCTCTTGTATGTAGCCTACAGGGGCTATGCTGTCCGCAAAGAAACAGGACAAACAAAACTGGAGAAGATGGAAAATTTCATCGTACAATTCCAAGCAGGTAAATAGGTTTTCATAACTCAAATTAGATATATTTCATGTTATTGTCCAAGTTTACACATCATTCATCCACACTTTACTGTAGTTGCCAGAGGGTATCTAGTGAGGAAGGAAAGGAGGGAAATGCGGAAACAAGAGAATGAAGCGGCAACAAAAATCCAATCACACTATCGAGGGTTTAAGGAGCGACGGAGCTTTCAGAGGAAACGGTAAAATACATTTGCATGGTGCCTGCAATACCTGCATACAAATTGTCTTTATGTACTCTTTGCAATTAAAATACTCAAACATTTTAAAATCAAGTGCCTATGTTTGTTAATATTATCAAAAGTAGCAAAATAAAACCCCCAAAACATTAATTGGCCAGTAGATCGGGCCCTGTAGTGTGTGGCCCCTGGCGTAATACGCATAACTACACCTGAAAAGTATAATATTCAGCCGTATGCATGTCATTAGCCGTATGCATGTCATTTAGTGGCTGCTGACAGTAAAGTTCCAAGACTAGTAAAAAAATTCTAACTTTTTGAACATGTCTACTTTATTAAGTGATGTGATTTTTCTTGATAGACAATAACTCACCTAAACTCCTTATACTTGGTAGGTTCCTTCTAACTACTAATGACTAATTGTCTTAAATTCCTTGGGGGAAAAAGTTGATGAAAATGGCTAGTTTTAATTTAACGGCTTCTACATATTTAAAGGTGCACAATCTTGTTATAATATTCATGATCAATGGAAATACATTTGAAGGCCTTCTATTAGCAATAAGGCACATGGCAGATTGTGTTTCCAGTGGACATACAGTACTTGATTTAGACAAATAAATAATTTAAGGAAAATGAAACATGGATAATTTATCAAGTTTGAATTTCCCAGCTCTTAAAATGCTATTATTTCTGTATTACATACAACCTAAACCTTTTTGAATCAATGTTATTTTTGTAGCGAGTCAATAAAGAAAAAACAACTTGCCACTTCAGATGACATGATAGTAAATGATGAACCAGTTGAGATGGATCAAGAGAACAAAAGTCCAGAGGGCAAAAATGAGGAAGAAGCCGCTATTGTTATTCAAAGTCACTTCAGGGGACACAGACAAAGAAAGCAAATGAAAGAAGGATATAGAAAAGAGAAAGAATCAGATATTACAACAGAGGAAAACCAAGAGCTAAAGGATACTGAAGTTCTCAAAAAGAATCACAATGATGTTGGTATTGATAGCAGTGATCCCAGAGAAGATAAAGCTGCCATTATTATCCAAAGCAATTACCGTGGTCATAGAGAAAGAAAAAAACTCCAAGAAGGTCGACAGATGGACCAAGATAATACAACCTTGGCCCAAAATAACCCCACTGATCAGTTTATTGAAATAAACTCAACACAAGATGCCCAGGAGGAGGACCAACAGATCACCAACGGGAAATTGGTTAAAGGAGAGCTAAACCCCCAAACATCTCAAGACCATGTAGTGGACCCTGATCTTAAACATGGTACTGCTTCAACTAATGAAAGTTCCAATTCTACCACACAAGGCAACACAAATTATATCAGCCAAACTGTACAAGAACCACCACGGCCATGCAAAGGGGAAGGGGAGAAATCTACAGAAGAAGAAGAAGATTTAGAAAGAGCTGCTGTAGTTATCCAGAGTAATTATCGTGGATTCAGAGACAGAGAGAAATTAAAAAAGGAAGGAAGGCTAAATGGAAAAAACAATGAAGAGACGAATGTAGTTTGTGAAACAAATGACACAATTTTAAGCTTTACCATGCTAAAGGAAATTGAAGATCTTTCAGTTTTTACAGAACAGGTAAAAAAATATTAAACATAGTTACTTGTCTAAATTTGAATGTTGAGAGTGTAGGTAATCTTCAACCGCGTGATAAGACTGAAAGATCTAGGTATTTAGAGACGCAGAGAGGTTTCATATACTGCACGATGAGTATATATCTTATGTAGTTGACCGCATGGTCACTGGTGTTGGGTACAAGATAAATGAGACTCATCCTTGGAATATGGAGGATGTATATAGATTGAACAGATGGGAGGGGACATGTTATGTGGCATGGTTCCAGCATGTTTTCCTCTGTATTATAAAATGTAACAAAGCAACAAAAAGAAAATGTTGCAATACTTTATTTAAAAATGGCAGGTAATGTTTGTAATTAAACCAACACACGTTAACATTTAGTCTTGTGATATTGTGCAGGCGCCGCCATACATATATGAGGCGATAATTATGAAGGGTGAGTCATGATTACTACCTCAAGCTCATGGCCTTACCTCACCTGAAAGAACACAAATAAGCAGAACAGAATTATTGTTCACAAAGTCTCGGAACGTACAGCCGTACAACGTAAAGTGCTGATAAGACGGCAGTAAGTAGAAATGTCACGATTCAACAAAACCTACAGAGACTGAGCAAGGAAACACATGAAAGGAAGCAGAACTAGCAAGATTGCAAGTCAAGATTAAATAAAACTGGACAGGGTCTTGACAAGAGATGTGTGACAGTTGTTACAGTCTGTTACAAAAGGTTTCGTAAAAAGAAACCTAGCCAACAACTGACTAGAAGTAACACAAACATTTAAATGCAACATTTTGGGAAAATCGTCAATAACTAGTTAATGGTATTCAGAATGAATGGTGGTGGCAAATCTTGTGTCACCACATTATTAATGGCAATTGCGGGGCTCTCCTGCATGCTGGATTGTTCATAAGCCTATTTAATGCTCCATAAAAGAAAAGGTTTTAATCACGAGGGCCATCTTTAAACCTAATAGGGCAAGTTCCCATGTCATCCCCATTCCAATAGCACCTGAGTGCAAGGGAAGCTGCACATACCTCCCCACTAATCATTCCTCCATCGAGGTCTGCGTGCCAACTGCTGCTTGACACTCAGATATGATGGCATATCCCAGGATGTGTTTTGTACGTCACAATGATGGAAGTGTTATTGGAGTGTATTTGCCAGTGGTGGCACAGACCTCCACCTTCAGACTATCGTGCCTGTTGAGGGTGCCCAAAGGGACTACTGCTGTGGGACCCCGAGTTATGACTGAGCCCATGACAGCTGCCATTTTAATCCGCAAAGACAGTCTTATAAATTATCACAACTGACAGGGAGTAATCAATGCTACTTAGGTCACATTTTAACCCTTTCACGTACATGTACGGGCTCATAATGCAATGTCATTAATGGGTTTAAGGACAACCCATTATCCTTAAGGGGTTCATTTTGTAAAAACGTATTAGATTCCCGGAAAAACAATCTGTTAAACATGAATATGTTTGTCATTTTCAGATCTCCAAATTGTCAGAGAACTATTTGGTTCTACAGCAGAAGCTTAATGATATGATTCTGTTAAATCAACTAAAACCAGAAAAGACTGCTCTATACTTGAAGGAAAACCAGAGAAATGAAAACAATATGGAAATGCAAAAAGGTGAGCTGAGTTTTATGCATACATGAGCAAGAGGTTCCATTTGTACATAAAATGTATTGTTTTGGGGCAGTTATAAATTTTCGCTATGACAATTTATATAACTTGTAGCTCTAAGCCAGTTTCATAGATTTGTTATACAAACCAAGTGGTTGTGGCATTCCTAAAGGTGCTGTTCCACTAAGCATAATGGGTTCAATTGTCAAATAACCTTTTTGCTATACATTTCCTAGCCTACTTTTTCAATGACAAGTGCACGTCAGTTTCTATGACAAAACTCTATCAGTGCCTGCATTTGTGTCACATGACAAATGAACATTTCATGATAAAAATATGAACGAGGAAACATTTTACATGATTAAAAATGTGTTTCTAGGAAAGGATTGGCCAGTTCCTAATTTTACCAGGAATTATGTTTTTTAATGCTGCATTTAGTTATAAATCGTAAAACTTTGCAGAGTAGGTGGATGGACCACACATGAAATAATCAGCAGGGCTGACCTACACCTCCGTGACTCCAGTACAATAAAAGGCTGTATGCGCCTTTAAGAAACAGAGCCCCCGGATATGACATCATATTGCCCCATCTGTGGTTCTCTGGGTCACGCCACTAAGTCTCTGGGTGGCATTTAGGCATGCCCACTCCCTGCTCTATTACCCTTCCACCCCATACAAATGTAATGTGTTTGTTGCCCACTTATATATGGCTAGCCATGGTCTCAGGCAACTAATTCTCCCTGGAGAGGGAGGGCTTCATGTAACGGAAGCCTGGAAGTTCCCAGTTATGGCAATGTGTATATTTCTATATATTTTTTCAAAGAACATTCAATGCATTTATTTTAATGAGACATATGTAATAAAGTCTGAAATTCTATTTTATCACTGCAAATTTAGAGTTCTGTATATACCGAGGAGGAGGAGAGCAGCGTTTGGACATGGCCACTACCTTCCTACTCATTATCCACTCCCCGCTCACTCCACCCCCATTACCCACCCACTCCCTGCCCATTACCCGCCTATTACCCGCCTATTACCCACCCAGTTGCGGTGGTCTGGTTTTAGCTCCACCCCTGTGCACAGCCCTAGAGGCAAAGATGCCCCAGTAGCCTTCCCTTCGGAAGTTCCCACTACATGTGATCGCACCACTAATTCAGCAAAATAACCAAATAAAATGTCAAGTACAAAAGTTCATAATTTATTTATTTTTTAGAAAAAAAATCTAATTAACTGCTTACTCACTTTAATTTAGTGCAATCAATATTATTTTATGTTAGATGTTTGCTGTTTACTTAATCAGATCAAATTTACATATATGTGATTGCTTTGTGGTTTTTGATGACAATTCACTATATTTATACAATATTTCTTAGAACAATGTCTAATTATAGCCCGTTGTCAGCCAAGATGGTTTTTTGTTCTTGCCAAGCACATTTACATTTGTAAAAAAAATTACAATGAAGTAAAAATGACTACAAATTGCAGCAATTAAACCTTTTTGTTTCTGAGAACTAGCTGGTAATGAAAAGTTTTAATTACTATTACAAATATTCTTAGGGTCAGTATAAGGTAGATTCTAGCTTTTCTAGCACAGGAATTATTTAAAACATTAGTAGCTGCTTTGTGTCACGTGACAAAAAAATATTCCTGACAAAAAATATAAAATTTGATATTATGAAATAATTATTTCTTGGAAGAGTTTGGTTATTGAAGAGTACTCTTCTGTTACCTAATGTTTTAATTACAAGTTACATTAAGAAGTCCCAAATTCAATTCAGTAGGTGGACCAGTACCTTGAACAGAGCGTGCAAACATGGATTTAGTCAACATTTGCTTGTGATGAAGTAACATATCAGAATCTCTCATACTTAACTTAAAGGGGATATAAGCTATCAAATGCGTAAAGTGCACACAATGGCTGGAGTGTCCACTTCAAGGAAAAGCTGGTCCTTTGACCTAAAACTAAAGCTGAAAACGCTACAGGACTTCTTCACATCTCCCACTTGGGACAAATCATGTCTGGGTTCAAATGTGAACCCAGCTTCTAATGAAGATGCATCCAAGAACAATGTGCTAATGTGCTAAGAAACGGTCACATTCCAGAAGAATTGTCACATATGATCTATGTACTGCATAAGCATCATTACCTTTTTCTTTTCATTTTCACCGATTGCTGCTCTCACACTGTACTTGGATATTCTTTGGATCCGTTGAAGAGGTTTTGGTAGACTTTTGATGATGAGCTGCATCCATTCCAATACCGCCCAACATTTCAAATGCCCAAACGGGGATACTTGGGGGGTTGTAGCAAGAGGCAGGGGGGCACTCACCAGGGGAATGAACACTACATACATTGATTTTACAGCCCCCATGGGACGGTCAGGGGAGATCAGGTACCCAGGACAGTCTTGGGAAAAACAGGACTGTAAACTTAGCAGCAACCCCCCTATAAACCAGATCAGCATCATGGGGGCCAAAGAAAGAATTACATGAAATACCCTATTTTTCTGGTTCTCCAGTTATGGTTTTATCTCACATGTGACATTTCTCCTTTTAAAGGACTATTTAAATGCCATTTTACATAATACATTTTATAACATTTAAGGAATACGTGATCATTCTATCGTGGTTAGAATATTCCTTTATTTGTTGTGCACGGTCTTTACATCTAGAGCTCTGTGTTTCTGTATATGTTTGCCCAATGATTCCCTTTATCGAGATCCCATGCTGTGTTTTTTAAAATAAAATTATTTACAGCATTTCTAATATATCACCTGCTCAGCTTTCAGAAACAAATTAACATTTTCATAAAGCTTTCACATAGCATTTGCTTTTTCCGGCAAGCTACGATATGTTAGTTTGTTGAGAGTATCTCTGAAAGGTATTTACAGGTTCATTTACTTTTTGTCTGACTTCTGTCAGATTCTATTATTAGAGGCCGAAATTGCTGTTACATGACAACATTCTAGACGATGAATTCAGAAAGTAATCAGTAAAATGTATTTTTCTGTACACAAAATGGATTTTAGCATTTTTGTTGTTTCTGCTAAAATTGAAAAAAAAAATAGTTCAGAAATAGTAGGGTGCTAAAAACTTTTAAGCCAAAAGAAGGAAATAAATGAATGAAGTAAAGACCCTAAGCAGTAACAGATAAACAAAACATGGAAAAGAATATATATTTTCTTATCATTGCAATGCAGTGTCTGGGCGATTATTTTGAAGCCATTTTTATGAGTTTCATATGAGAAGATTAAAGATTAAATAGGTAATTTGACCTATTTGTGAAATGTATCTTTCAACCCCCACCGCTAGCAGGTACAGTGGCTTTTGTGGAGAGTAAACACTTTCCCCTAGACTTTAATGACTCTATGGGAAGGAATATATACTGTACTTAGCATTTAGCATAAGTCTTAATGTGTTATCAAACCCCTCTTCACATCAAATACGCTCTATTATCTGATCCCAAATATGCTATATGAAATCCACTAGATACAAGACATCATGTAGGTAGGTACCTCTGTCCCATTGTGTATAGATGAGTCAATTATTGACCCTCATTGTTTATATGAGATCCTGGTGAGCCCTCTTGTTCTTTTTTTTTTAATTTATAATTTTGGTGTATGTGTTGGGGAAGGCATCATTTTGAAAGTTTCAGATGCCAGTTTTTTTAAAAATTGCCATTTTTGTTAATTTCTATAATTGTCCAAAAATGAGAAAAGGCCGTAATGAAACTAACAAAACTTTTTCACCGCGTCTTCTTTCTTCTCTGATGATCTCTGCATCTTTTGGTGATCTCTTTCTCTACTGATCAATCTGCATTATCCTGGCTTCCTGGGGCACTTTGTCCCCATGAGACGAGCCAAGAATCAAACCCTGATGCAGATGTGGTCCAGGAGGCCAAGGTTATGCAGTAGATAACTGAGAGAAGCAGCGGATAACAAAAAATGTGTGAGAGAGCATGACAGAGTGAGTGAGTGACAACAAATGTAGTTTCTGAATAAAAAAAAGCCCTCTGAATTTCACCTGTTAGCCAACACAATTTGTTGTCCGAAAAATGGACCAATTTTGGCCCATGTGCACAAGTCTAATAAATCTGCAAGTTGTTTTGTGAGTGTTAGCTTGCAAGGGAATGGAACCTCGGTGGAGTTAACCCTTAATTATGTAAAACAAATAATTATAGGCCTGAAATAATAATGTATTTAAAAAGACAGAAATACATAAAATAAATCATTCAAAAAACAAAATCAAAAAGCTACAGCAGGATGAAAGCCGTGTCCTCGTTTTTACTTAAAAGCTTCCAGATCTGGTTTTATATTTAAATGCTCTAATGCAGGGTATTTATTATTGAATGCTTTTATAATGTGGTCCTACCTAAATGACTTCCTTTTCAAATAAGTTGTACTTTTTCCTATAGCTGTAAGAGGCAAACAGGAAAGAGTCGGCAACCGGCTGCTATACAGTACCATTGTTAGGACCATTTTAATGTTCTAGATATTTTGAAATATCCTTCCTTGCATCATCCATCAGATTTTTCCTTTAAATTGATGGTACCAGTAAGAGTCCATTAGCCATAAAATAGTAAAGGGATATTTATTTTTGCCTATAAAGTAGATTCAAGTGTATTCAGATGCTATATTTTAGTATTCTACTATTGTAACAAGTATGGTGTATCTCCTGAACTTAATGTCAGATGCAACCATGGATGAAAATAATAATCATAAAAAATATCCAAAATTATCTTTTGTCATTATAGTGATGAAAACTGTATTTATACGGATGTTTGACTTTTAACCTTACCGTTTAGTGCTTTCGATAAAGAAAAAAAGCTATGGTTAGATATCAAAAAAGTCAACCAAGAAGTGCTAGGTTACTGTGAGGGTGGTAGATAGATGGAACAGCCCACCCATCAGATTTAAACTTCAATTGGATAGACATAAAGCTATCCTGAATCTAAAACAAGATCAATGACTGATTAAATGTGACTGATTAAGATTCCTTTACATCAGGAAAAATTGGGCAGACTAGATGGGCCAAATGGTTCAAGGCTTAATAAACTCTTCTTTCCTTATTAATCCTTTATCTTTGCTTGACTTTGTACTTTTTGTAACTAATTAACTTTGTTATCTCTGTGTTCACCACTGACTTAACATTAATATCCACAAATATAAGCAGACACATGCATATGTAACGCTCACCATATCATAATTGACCTAGGCAAGCAATTTTACTTCTTTAATGATAAATGTATAATGATGTTAGATGTGTTAAATCCACTCTGCTAATACACTTCAGCCATCATATACACTAAATGTCCGTGTGTTTTTGTAAATTCATGGGGGATTCTGCAAAAAAAAAAAAAAAAACTCAAACATTTTCCTTTTGCCCATCCCCTGGCTGAATTCCTTTCAAGAGATGTATTCGGCTGAACATATTTCCATGCATGTGATACAGTTCACCTCCAGTTAGCTCCAGCACTAGCGTGTGCATGGGTGGAAAATGCACCCATTGGTTTCAATGGACGCGCATTCCTGCTGCTGATTGGCTGCTTGACCATGATTGACTATAGAGAAGGATGGCAGCTGCTTTCGTTGTGGGTTTATTTTTCCTGTTTCGGAATAATAAGTCCTACCCTGAATCCAGTAACTTCCAGTAACTTCAAAAATCTTCCCCACAAATCATGTCCGTGCGTATTCCCTGCCAATGACACACAGGGCAATCATTGTGGGTACACACGGATGCAATAGCAGGTATTCTGAATCTGATTACATATATTGACACCAAATGTCAGTATGTTTAAGGTTCAATTTAAATCCATCGCTGCCTATCTTCACTAAAGTCAATGTCACGGCGTAACATTCTGCCTGCTAACTTTGTGCTTCTAGTTCAAATTGCTATGTTGGTGAGATTTAAGTCAAAGGAATTTTCCATCCCCGGTGTCTTTTCAGCAGCCATGCATCTGTCAGCTGGAAAACTCTAAGAGGATTAAAAGAAACGGTTGTAATGCCAGTTAGAGCTGTGAGAGCAGTGTGTTGCACTGATTGTGGTTTGTGGAGGTTGAAATCTCTTCTCCGTAATCTCACATAATATTAGTCATCTCATTTCCCTGTTCCAAACGATATGAATCACATCCGACAAAATGCAAATGAATCCTGAGAACTTCTTGGTTCTTTAGTATTTCAAGGTCATCTGCCATTACTGCTAGGGCTAAGCAATTAGATTTTAAACCGCAAAGCTTTCAACCAATAGTATAAGCAATACTTTCAATAAATCCCTTGGCTTTTCAATAAAGCGTTGTGTTTGTTTAAACAGAAGGAAACTCATAAGTCATAACTTGGTGATCTGTATTTAGATGCACTCATTTATAGTGCAAATTGATGTAAGCGTAGTATAGCTGGCATTTTCCCCATCCCAACATTTTTCTGAGCAGTCACCTTTAGTTAATCTTTCACAGATATAAAGTAGTTCCGGAAACATTTTCCAGAATAATGATTTTGTAATTATACAGAAAATGGAACAATCCAGGTGTATAACATAATGGAAAAAAGCAGCAATTAGGGTCCCTATCATTATCAGAGTACAACCCCCCCCTTTAAGGTGATGGTAGGAGCTCCACATCCTGCCTTCATTCACAAAACTTTTAGCAAGGTCCCTCTTCTACCCCATATCATAGTCTGGATTATAGGTCTCAAAGTCTCTCCTCCCTTCTATTATAGCGTAACTGTATCCCCATCACTGGATGAGCACTTTGGTTCATTAATGAGCTTGCATTACCACCAAGGACTAGAGATGGCTCATATAGTGAGTGAGAAAATGATACTTGTTCTCTTCCCTAGAGGTTGTTCTTCCAAAAAGGAGAAGGACCATTGGAATGCAATAATAGGGAGCAATCCCTGGCATATAGACATAATATAGACATAATAACCACAATGAATACAATGAAAAAGGACATGTCAAGAGAACCAAACATCTTACTGTACTGACACAGTCTTTCTATGTACAGTTCTAGAAAACAATGGGAAATCTCTTTGGTGGTCAAAAGTACAACAGGGCACTTGTGAAAAAAATGAAGTTGAAGTTAATCATCTCTAAAATGTAAATAAAATACTTGCTATGATCACCCAAAAGACATCTCAGTATAGCTGTGGTACCACCAAGCGCAGCCAAGCAGAGGACCTAGTCATGGTAGGCAGGGTGCACTGTATATTGGTCAATAGTTTGTTCAACTGTAGCTAGAACTGTGGTGAGGAGAAAGGAGATTAAAGATATATTAAATGTATCATCTTACAAAATATGTTTTCATAAAAAAAGGACTCTTTATACTTTTTACAAAGATGATAAATAACTTGGATTAGGGTAGTATGTTATTTTAATAGCTTTTAAAGAATATTTAAGTGTGCAAGAGATTAACAATCTTTTAATCACATTAAATTACATTTTAGTTAGAAAGCCCCAGAAGATTCTGTAGTGCTTCCATGTGATATGTCCTGTTTATATAATTCTGTATTTCAATATTAATCATACATACATTTTTTTCAACAAAATGTTACCAAAATACTTTAATTTAGAGGTGTCAAGCATCACTTAACTTTTAAACAAGCGTTGTAGTTGCCAAGAAGAACTTTTTCGGCAAGGTAAATAAGCAGCTTCATTAAAATTCATAATTAAAATTATTTTTCAGGGTGATTAAATACTTAGCTGTAAGGTTTTTTTTATTAGCCAAACATCCAATTTCTAAGCCATAGGTAGGTGAAACATATGCCACCTCTTTCTATGTTTCACTATATTATTTATTTTGCCATCGACCATTTAATTACAAACAAATGTGTATTTTTTTCCTTAATGCAGTTGCCACACAAATAGAAGATACCAAGTTACAGAGGACCTCAAGAAGGCAAAAACCTAAGACGTTAAACAGCCCAGATGACTCTACATACTACAGTCTCCTACATGTACGTAACGTGCTTTTGTATTCAAGGCTGGCACCAAGAGGCTTCCTTGGGTGCAGAAAATACTTCAAATTGTGTAAAAACAATAGGCTATCTAAAATGGACAAATATAGTAGGGTCGGCACCAAGGAGTTTTGGGTGTCATTTGGTCTAAGACCAGTGTTGTTTGTAGTTCCAGATAACCATTTGTAAGCCAGAAAAAAGTTGGCAAGAGAGTTTATAGAAGGGTTGTGGTTCCAACATACAGACCTGACTATACATTATGAAGGTTCATCATTGGCAATTTTTTTTCAACAATAAGAGCACAGCATTACACAGGGCCAACAAAGTTCTTCTTACAAGTCACTGGCCTTGGCTTTTCTTATAGTCAAGCTGTTGAGTTGAAACTCCAACTTGTCCAAACTGACTTGCAAACTCATGCTGTAATGAATTAACCAAAAATTTCTATAATAAGATCATAAGTTGTAAACAAAAGGAAGGATTTGTAAAATGGAGAGCCTTATTTGCTTTGTGATATTTTTATGAAAAGTAATTATCAAGCACAGAGCTGTCCTCTAAAATCTTACAGATTTAAAGCCTGGGTCATGTCCCTCCCATTGGCCACCCCATGTCCATTACATTGTTTTGCCCATTACTCAGTCCATGTTTCACCCATCACCTCATCTTATGACCCTCCCACATGCACACTTGCACACGCTTCTGTTGCACATGCTGCTGCCATCATCCTGCTTTAGATGATATTTTCAGCCAATTAGAGTCCTTTGAGAGCAGAGAGCAGCCTAGGGCTAGTGGTGCCTTGGTGGATTATTTCCTTGGCACCCCCCATAACTAACATGCAACGTTGCTCTAGCACCCAACACTGCACACCTACCTACATACACATACATTAATTCTCCTGCTCCTTCTCTCCATCTCCCAGGTGCCACTAACCCTAAGTTTACCCCTGACCCTTCCAACACCATATGCTGAGACCCAACCGCACACACACATTCAAAAGGCAAATACTAACAGACACACATGCTCATGCTAACACCATAGACTAACATACATTTACACACTTACACCATCCTGTAACATAAACACATGTTAACATATCCTCACATACACTAACCCACACATTACCACCAAATGCCCATATATACTCACGCTAACCCCATACAGTAACACGCACAACACCATACACTCCCCACTCTTAATACTATACATATACTGTATGTACACATACACACACTGATTGTAGCACTATACATATACACAGATATACACTAGCAACACAGTACAGCACACACACACACATACTACCCCCTCCATCAACCCCCTCTCTCTCCTTCTTATCTCTTGAGAGATAGAAAATGCACTATTTTCCATCAATTCAGGTATTTTAAGCTGTTCTGGCCTCGGATGGTCGATTATGTCAACAAAGTAGCAGACAGATGCCAAAATTACTTAGTGATGGACTAACATAAACAGCAATTAATAAGTGAACGCTGATAACATAAGGCTTGTTACAATCCATCAGGATAAAAAAAAACTATCACATCAATTTGGGTCTGGAAGCTTATATTCCTAATAAACTAACCTCCAGTGGTGCTTAGGTGGCGTGTGTGTAGATTTTAAGGGTTAAGGGTCACCATGCATAAGAACTTCAGAGCCCCCACTGCTTAAATAAAACTCTGTAGAGATTAGAATTCAGAGCAATAATCTTTTCTTTAGGGTTAAGAGGAAACTCGTTTTTTTTGCATTTGCTCTGCATCTTTGTCACTGAAAAGTGAATATGAGATCTATTAATTGATGTGACCTCATAAGCTCCCATGGCTAGGTAATAGATAGTAAATTTACCCCGGCCCTCCCTTATTGTGTATTGTCAAATTATAAGTCTATTGTAATGTTATTAATTTGCTCTGCCCCTATTGTAATAGTGCGACGAAGTCTGCTGGTTCTTTATAAATATATGTGATGTAATGAAGTGTCCTCTTACTTTTTTGCACGGCACTATAGCAGTAAAACTTGTGTAATCCAAAATTAGCTGAAAATGCCTTTTTGATTGAGTTGTAGAACATGAATTAATAACACCAACATTTTTCTCCTAGAATTATTCATAATAGCAAATTTAGTGTCCCCTACATATTTCCTCTATATCCGAAAACATTTGTGTAACTCCATCTTTCCTCCCTTGTAGCTTGCGGACTGCGACAAAAAAACACCCATATTTTCATTTTCAGCCCACGCTTCTTTAGCATTCCCAATTATTTACTTTGCCGTTATGTTCCATTTAATGCTTGAAGTTATTCAGTGCAGCACCTAGATAAACCAGAGCTCTTTGAAAACTTTGCTGTCAGCAAGAAATTGAAATGAGCTCAGAGGTGGGCGAGTTTAATCCCTTAATGATAAAGCCCGTACATGTACGGGCTCAAAATGCATTGCTTTCAATGGGTTTAGGAACCGTCCATTGTCCTTAAGGGGTTAATCATTGCACTTGGAAATATCTATTTACTAACACAGATAATTATTCTAATCATAGCTGCTGTGACTCCATCACCCAGTAGCTTCAGGTGGCATTTTTACTGATCCCAAGCTGCTTAAATGTTGCAAGTGCTTTAAAAAAAAGTTAATTATTATTGGGAATATATATATTTTAGGGCATTTCTTGGCTGATTTTTTGTATACCAAACACTGCTATAATTATTTACACAAAAATACAATTAAATCATTGTAATATCTCACAGTAAGTACAGGTAATAAAAATAATTTAGTAGTAACTCGCTACTTTCCGCCTTACATCCAATAAGTGATACAAAGTTCATTGAATTAAAAAAAAAGTGGTATGTAAATAAGAACATTTTGAATATCTCGTAAAAATGACTCACCCCAAAGGCTTTGCGAGTAAAGTTATAAATGTATATGAAATCATTACCTTTGTTAAATGAACTCATGGCCCTGCCGCGATCAGGCTTCTGCTACCAGCTGATATCACCATCAGGCTATATCTGTCAAACATTAATTTATAGCAGATGTAAAGCGATATTCAAGCACAGGAGCAAGCGGGTGATTTGGCTTAAAGCAAGCTGTTTGATGAGATAGCGCCTATAGATTTAAAAGCAGTACTTACACTGCGGTGGATGCTTTGTTGGGTCTATTCATACGTTGTTGGGACAGCTGTAGTTCCAGACTTCACTATACCTTATGAAGGTCCAACTCGGTATGTTTCTGCTGCATGAAGAGCTTGGTTGTTCCTGTATAATGTATAGTATCATAAGTATCATAAGTAAGATTTCTTATTCATTATACAGGGCAAGCTCAACCCTTCGCGAGAAACCTGTTAGTGTTGACCCTGGATAATGAAACCACAGTTTTCCTAACAACTCTCCCTTTGGTGAATAAATCCCCAGTTTGTTTATGTCTGCACTGGACCTGTCAGTTGAATTGGAATAGGGTCCCTAAACCTATCACTTTGTAGCTGCCGACATGTGACATCTACGTATCTAGAAATAAAGAGCGATAACATTATAGGCGAAATAGCAACTACATAGTTAAAGTTTTTTTAGGGGTTTTCTTAGTTACGAAACCCAGCAGCATTTAGCCTCACATGCCACAAGAAACATATGTAGATTATCAGGATCTTCACCATGAGAAGCGCCCTATATGTTTCACCGGATTTGATGCACAGGCCTCCCATAGGGTACCATTCAGAGTAGAGAGCTGTAATCTCTTTGTAGATCTAGGCATGTGGATAACTGTGTCTGACCAAGCTGGGATTACTGTTTGGACTAGGAACATGGGATTTGACGGCAGATAAGAACCATCAGGCCCCTCCAGTCGGCACATTTTTTCTGACTCAAAACT
Organism: Spea multiplicata; assembly: GCA_009364415.1. Lineage (NCBI taxonomy): Eukaryota > Metazoa > Chordata > Amphibia > Anura > Pelobatidae > Spea > Spea multiplicata. Next base: position 35,727 of record VKOC01001442.1, on the reverse strand, counting down.
TAATCAGTTCTTTGGCTCATGTTAGATTTAGGATTCAGACCATTTGGCCATCTATTCACTATATTAGCCTGTAGCACTTCGGATGGGATGCTGTTCCACTTATCTACCACCTTTGTAAAACCTCTGTACATTACATCTAAGCCATTGACCCTCTAATTTGCTAGTTAACATTGATCACCAAACTCTCTTCATACCACTCCAGATTTGAGCAGTTAAACCAAAAGCTGCCTAATGAGAGTTGAATTCTGAAGTCACATTGGGAACTATCAACCTTTTGGCCCAAGTTATTAAACTAAGTAAACTATACACAATGTATAAATGGGAATTCTTTTTTATAGATTACTTTGTGGATTGCAAATTTAAATGTGACATTTACCGTGACATTCTCAAACACAACAAATAATGCATATTTGTTGTTTTTTTCAGCTACCACTCAAAGACGAAAAACGAAAACCAAGAAAGGAAAGGTATGATTGAATATTTGATACATAATGTAACGGATTTAAAATTGAATTGCACAGAACTGTAAAATTGTTCCATTTAGAATATTTTGATGAACTTTTTTTTTTCTTTCCACAAGTACCCTGTTAATAATAGCATTGTGCATGTTGTGTTATTTTATAATTACACACTACAGGATGGATTTGTATTGTACAATTTTATAGGGTATATTTAAATACAGGGCTTTGCTGAGAAAAAATCTCGTTATGTCAGCACATTGCCAATTATTACGCATAATTATTGGGTATAAAACCTAAAGCTATACATATAAGCTATAAACTTTGGTTTTTTGATAAGAGATTCAGTAGAAGAGATTGTAGCATTTGAACGTTTTTCTCTACTTGGCCCATATTCTTCATACTACTTGACTAGAGGAATCCTTGACTTCTCTTCCACTTTCATACTACCCACTTAATTCACTGATACGATCATAAACATAACCAGTGAGAAAAAAAATGGCCACAATCAAATAATATCAAAATAATAATAATTATATACATATACAAGAGAAACACTACTATGTTCTGACATTGTCCAATGTTAATGTTTTCACTATTGGTACCATATTTCGAGGACAGCCTGTACCCATGAAAGGATACAATCCCAAATCATAAGCCTGGGCAGTCACAGCGTCTAATAGCCCGGCTGTCCATTCAGGGTGTCTTGCATCACGTTGAGACGGAATCAATACATGCTGGGATCTTGGGCTATAGTTGCATATCTTTCAATAAATATACCAAGCAGAAGAGGTACAATTGTCTCCTTTCTGATCTTCTACCCATTTGGTGGCAGGTCCTATTGCTGTTGTGACAAATAAAACATTTTTAAAAAATTGTAAAATGTAGAGGTGCACGAAACCTTACATAGTTATTCATGCTAAAAAATAATATGTAGATCTGCGAAATGAAACCAGTTTAATACAGAACATTGGACTGACCCAGATGAAGGCAAACTCCACGCACAACATTTTATCTATAGGTACGATTATGTCCAAACATGCACAATTAATATTTACCCGATAATCCAATTGAATAAAAACTACCATTAACCACCTGAGTACACTTCATCCATTCCATATATCAAGTCCTGAGTACAACGAGTTAAATCTCAGAGAACAGCTAGTCTTTCTTAATCATTTAGGGACACTTCCTGGGACTTTTGTATTTTGGGGGGGATATTTTTAATCTTGATACATTCCAGGATTTGGGAAGCTAGCCTATCATTCATTGCGCTGCTTAGGAAAAGAGAAAATGGATTATTGCAAAACCTCACTTTCCATGTAGAGTCTGCATAAGGAGTAATCGCACCATCCCACCATTGGCAATGACAATTTTAAAGGAATTTATTACATTTCAGAATTTTCTATTCCATATAAGATTATCTTTGCCTGTGTAAGACTTATTTTGTGATACTGGTCTTTTTTAATATAGATTAAATACTTTCTTTCATTTTTTTTCCACAGTAAAGGCAAAAGGCTGGATTCAGAAGATTATTATAAGGAAATTTATTCCAACAATTCGGTTTCTGTAAATAACCAAAACCAACATGATGATTTTTCTGCTATGGAATTTTCAGTCTTAAACCCAGCTGAAAGGTAAAGGAGACCAATGCACCAGCCATGAGTGATCACCATCACGGAGCCATATGTTTGGAATACGCCAAAAGCCAGCGACCAATTTATATCACAAGCGTAATACTGCCCAGTATTTTGTATTAACCATTTAAGTGCCAGAACAGTAAAACCACATTACTAACCTATGCGCCACTTAAACGGATAATCCATTCGTTAAAAACGAAAGAGGAATTTTACCCTAAAAAATGTCTCAATGAAACAAATATTTTTGCCATTTTAAATGTGTCTTTATAGAACCGGGGAAAATCTATGATTTCCGATAATTAATATTGCATATTACTTTATTTTTTTTGGAAGTGGGTTACTAAGCTGGTTGATGAGCTCGGTAGAAACCACTAGAAGCACTCCTCGGCGACTCTGCGTGTGCGTGGGAGCCCATCATACACTGTTTGATTGCTCTTGAAATGTGTTGAATGATAGAAATCTAAAGCATGCTTAACCTTTCCAAGCTAGTTGCTTTGATAGATCTAAAGTTACATTTGTGAAGCACAGTGACGTTGACAGTTTGCCTGGAAACAGAAAACATCGGATTTAGAAATTGTAGCCAGTAAAACAAAGTTTCAGGGTTTTTTTCTGTAAAAATTTAAAATGTTCCCTTTCTGCCCCCACAGATCATCTGAAGCCGAACACCAAACAAATAAAATGAAGGACAATCCTTACGACTACAGGAAACTTCTCAGAAAAACATCGCAACGCGAACGCCTTATTCAGAATTTTTAATTTTGACCTTTTTCAATGATGCTCTTTATTAAAATCTGTCAGGGACAACATTCACCGGCCTAAATTCCTTGTTTACATAACGCTTTGTGTACAATCTTGCATGCACTGAAATGGACTAAAATTATTATTTATTGTCTTATATAGCGCCATCATAATCCACAGCGCTGTACAATGGGTAATGCTTCCTAACTAGTTGGATCGTTGTAAGCACGTAAATGTGCTGTCAAAGTAATATGTATTGCCTAATCTCCACGTGGTCTGCTTTGACACCTAAATATAATTTCTAGTTATAATCACCCTTTTTTCATACGTGAGACTTTGCTATCCATTAACGTATAAAAAAAAACAACATCTAACTTTTGGTAACAATTCACCAATCAGGGCCAGTGAGGCTGCGCACCGCAGGACCTAGTTTGTAGCTGGAGTGGCAGTATCAGTAAGCATGTGGCCCTATCAGCCACCCGTCCGCCAGGCATTAGCCCAGAGTGCCAGATGGCCAGTTCAGGCTGCCAAATAACTTTCCTCGATGCTCCTGTGACATTATAGAGTTCCCAGCGTGATGATGGATGTGCGCTGCCTCAGTCTTACATATTGTTTCTTGCTCAACAGAAGAACCAAATCACTGAACCCAACTATACAGAGCTTATACATAAACACAGTATATGCGAACGTAGGACCCGATCGCAGATGAGACTCATTCGGTCCGTCTGTATAGACTCAAACCTTTATCTGTCCATGGCCTTCTTTTAGATTAAGGATATCCATGTGCCTGTCTCATATATGTTTAAATTTCCATAAATTACCACTTCTGCTGGGAGACTGTACCACTTATCTATTATCCTCTCGGTAAAGTACAATTTCCTTACATCACATCTAAGCCTCTGACCTTAACAATTCTGCCTCCTTTATAGTAAACATCTCTCCTGTACTTTATTAAATCAAGTGTTTAAATTTAAATTATTTTTTTTTTATCATATCTACTCTCTTCTCGCCCTAAACTCTATATAAAGTATATATCGTGAAATTAAAGGTATCTTGGAGAACGGGATTTCTGCTCAGTATAAATACAGGACATTTTTACATGAGGTTTGCCCTTGCCAAGTACCATAGACCAGAAATGCTCTGAAGTCATCATGGTTAAAGACTTTTTAATGCCAAAAGTAAATTGGCCAACAAATGACTTCATCACGTTGACAGATTCCCTGCGTGAATATTTATATATATATACTGAAAGCTGCCCGCAAGTTGTGATGTCTAATTATTTTGTGGTCATTTCAAGAGAATCGAAACAAAACCACACACGTGTAGAGAGCGAGGTGGATTCTATTTAAAGAGATAAATGTATCCCTAGCTTTATCTTCACATTCTCACTAAAGCGGTAATAGCGAGTTTGTAGATAAAAGTAGACTTTTTTGATAAGGTAAAGCAATAAGTCTCTTGGATCTTTACCGAGACAGATTGCTCGAGTGGGGAAATCGCAGAAGACTGTCCCAGACAGCCTCACCAAAGAAGACTGCATATTAAAGTATGTTGCGAGTCCTTCAATATGCCGCCATTGAAAATGGAAAAAAAACTTGCCTTAGGTAGAAGCTGCAGCTATCAGCCTCCTCCTTGAAGCAGCCAATCGGTGGCAGGAAAGCTCTCCCATTAAAATCAATGGAAGCGCTTCCGGCGCATGTGGAAGCAAATGTAGGAACGACTGGTGGTCAAAATAGCTGCGGGGGGGGGGGGAGAGGGGCAAATCCACATGGGGAATTCTTCAGAATCCTCCAAGCATTTGCAAGGTGGACATGCTATAATATGCTATAATATGCATTAAAGTATATATGTTGGCTGGAATGTCTCTGTCACCACCTGCACTACGGAAGACTTAATATAATTTCTCATAACCTCAATAACCTCATTGTAAATACAGCATTGTGAGTATTGCTTGGATACATTACGACTTACAGCATTCCTGTTTGCTGCCCAATGTTATATTTCACGGAGAGACAATAGAACAATTTGGATCCATAATACCACAGAAGTAGAATACCTGCTGGTTGCTCCATTTTTGCACCCAAATTGCTTCTTATCCGCAGCTTAAAGTGTATTTAATAGCCTAAAATCTAACCCTCCAAACATGGGTATCTTGTGAGAATAAAGGCATTTGGCTTCATACATATAGGCATTGGTGTATTTGGAGTAACTGGGTATTTCCAACCAATGTAGTATTCATGTTGACTGCTTTTGGGTAAAACTGATGTTTTCTGATTTCTTACCCTCGTCCCATTTAGAGAAGTATTTCAAAGTGCTAGTTAGTGGAGAGTATGTTTTTAAAGTTATATTGTCTTCTGAATTTAGTCGAAGACCAGGTGCTAGCAGTATAGGAAGACGTATAGATCAATACCCAAAAGAACATTCCTTTTTCAATATACCCAAAATGCTAACACCTACCTGTGTATCAAACCATTTTGGGAAACATGTGCCATTATCTTTCATGTGTGTAATCAGCTGAGTTTTACAAGTTGTATGATTTAAACCTCATGTACATGACCCATACATTTACAACCGGCTTGCTTTTAATTTAACCCCCAGATTGTTCTGAGAGAACGGCACCTTCAAGTGTTTTTAAACTTGGTTTACACTACTAGTTATATGTTATATAGCATATGAGAGGCAACGATCCATTAGAGAGCCACAAGTTGGCTATATTTGTACTTCAATATTTCCAAAGCAAGCATAAGCTTTCACTATGGTTTTCTAGGGATACATTGACTTTCCATGATTGAGTTGGCTAGATTTCTATGAAAATATAGTACTGTAATTAACCCTTAAATGACAAAGCCTGTACATGTACGGGCTCAAAAAAAAAGAATAAGCATTTTCTTAAAAATAACACAACATGAGCCCCCATGTTATGTCAGGAGACATTGCCCTTATCAAAAGTACATCAGACTATATCATATCTCCAAAGTTCGACAAATACGATATACTCCAGGTGTTGCTTTTTGGCCTCTGTTTTATGTGGGGTTTGCCGACTAAGTCTAAGATCACAGTCTTATTGTTAATTTAGGAACAGAGAGCGATTGTAAAAACAGCCCACTTTCAAGCTGTTCTACTGTATTGCGAAGATGTGCTGAAAAAAACAAACAAAAAAAACAATGGTTTTCAGGGCATTTTGGGATAGGATCAGGGGTTCTTCCAGATCTAGGGCGACTACTTTCGGAATACCCCCTTTCACTGTCCAACTCCAATTATATAGCAGATACAATAGATGAGCGACAGTAACAATTACTCTGTAGCTGTGCTTCTGGGCCTCAGGATAACCCCATTTCTGAGATAGTCAATGCTTTGCTGATAGAGGTCAAAACTCAACTTTTGATAAATTGCTGGAGGTGGCTTATTTTTGGGCTCTGGAATTTTCTCACCCATCCCTGGTCTGTATAAATATTGTATGACTGATAGCTGTGGCCCCCATAATTCCATTAAGGTATTCTCCTTAAGCTGTGTCTCTGAGCAGCTATGATAGTTCCATCTATATTTCTTGCCTTTTTATAACCGATGTCACAGCCATAAGCTAATCAGAAATGGAATCTGGCACTATATAAGATAAGCATACCTGTTCTCTGTTCGTGTAGTCGCGTCTGAGAATATTTTCCCATTCCTCCTACTTTATAAGGCACCTAGACCTAGATAAATAGGTAAATGATGTGCCTTATCAGAGCAGGTCTCATCTGCTCCACACTTATCAAAACTGTGCAGTTAAAATATGTAAATTTTTATTTTTCTGCAATGTGGGCGCCACCATTGATACAGTAAAATAAATTGTAGAGAAAAAAAAACTTATGGCAATACAGAAATAGCAAATAGTCGGCAAGATAAGCTAAAAATTGATGTTCTCGGGCATTTGGCTAAAGACAATAATATCGAGGCTGTCTCTTTTTTAGATTGATTGATGTATTCATGCTAATATGAAATCACTCACTGTGACCTGCAAAAGCATTTATTCGCTGCATTAGACAATGGGGAATTTGTACTCAGAAAAAAAAGCTATTAACCCTTCTAAGTCAGAGTGATGCAAGCTATCACCCTGCACTGAATCAAACTGGTCTACAGTCTGACATTAATGGACCAGCGGTGAGTTTATAACATAAAAACCCTTAACGCTGATTGAGAACAATACTCATTATCTATGCCTGGCATGCAGGATGCGCTGCATGTATATCAGCCATTAACCCTTTGGGACAGGGTTCACAAAACATTGCACAGAAAGAGATTAAAAAGACAAAGGGTTAAATAGAAGACATTAGCATGCAATGAAAGTGTTTTGTTTGGCTGGAAAAATAATGGAGTTGATATCTTCTGAACGGTTTGACACAGCTTCACTCTGAAGTCCTTACCATCTGCAGTAAATCCATTATGAATTAATTCCTATAATTACCTCCTTGGGGCTGCTTTGTTCCGTGGCCCCCTCACTGCTAAGAATGAAACAGGCGAAAAATCAGCCATTTAAATGTTCTTAAAGGGGGGAGGAAGTAAGAAGAACCCATTCAACTCATCCTTATGCCATTAAATAATCACTTTGGGTTATGCTTCTTTTAGAGAATAACTTAAGCAACTGTAGAAAAAATTAATGCAAAAAAAAGTTAAATTCAACACTAACCATGTTTAGTAGAATAAATTTGTGATTTCAATTGTGTTAACATTTTTATTTTTGTAACACCTATGATATATGTGATACACATACCTTGATAATGTATAAAAATCCCTAGGGTTTGTAATAATGTGCAGATTGCCAGTGGATCTGTGCATGGGATACTTTGGATAAAAGGCTTAAAGTAACAGTATCTGTAACCTTAATTCTGTAAAAGATGAGACGTGTATAAATACTTTGTATGGGACATTCAACGGATCTACATTTGTATGGGACATTCAACGGATCTGAAAAACCATATACAATGCAGTCATAGATGTGGTATTGTGACCCTACCATGTTACACAATTATATTGAGACTGAGATCAATGGGGTAGATAGATACATTTGTAATTTCATCTAATTAAATCATTATATTAATATAAAAATGTTAAATTTTATAGCAGCACTATTCAATTTGATTTTGCATTTAGGATGAATGACGCCTTTACTCAACGAATGTTTTGAATGTGTTCGAAGTCAGTGATGTCTGTCTGTCGATGGCCCTCGGTCTATCTAGAGCTCCATGGGTTTCTGTGCCTCATTGTGTAGAATAAAACCGTGTATTCCTGTTCAGTCGCGTGGAGCCAGTGGGGCAGGGAAATGGCATCTCTGCCTGCGGGGTCCAATCTAGAAGTGAGGGTATAAATCTGTTTCAGCCTTGAATCCCACGCTTCATTGGTCACCTAGCTGGAATCTGCACAAAAAGCTCCCTCCACGATGTTGCGTATGATGAGCAAGTCTGACTCAGCCTTCAGCTTCCAAGACCCAGATAATGGCACGCAATATACTGTAGGCTTTCTGTAAAAACCCTATATTTAGGGTTCACGTTTATTCAGAATAGATATGTACACAATGATATACCTTAAAGAAGAGCCAATTTTTGTGGCCTTATATTATAAATCACTATTACTTCATGTAAGGAGTTTAATAAGCAGACTATGAGACTTCATTATCGGTCAGAAGAGATACTTTACAAAATGTTAAGCAGTAGGCAGGTTTAGCATCGCTCAGCATACTGTATATAGGGTAAATATTGCCAAAAATACTCTGCTTGGGTATGGTTTACAGTGGAGGTCCAGGCTGCAAGGTCCATAATAGGCCTAAAGGACAGTGACCTCTTGGACTATATAGCTGCATGTAAACAGGCAACAGGTGAGTCTAATTACCTGTAGCTCCTCAGGGCTCAGCATCATGGAAAGGCCAGCCTGGATTATTTATCGAGCTCTCCCACAAAGTGGAATGGAGAACCGATCAACACCGCTCTTCAGGATACTCCACCACAGAGACCCAAATTACCCAAAATACCTTAATCACCTCTCCCTGGTGCTGTGTTTTCCCACTTAGAAGCTATCTACCATTTTGGGTCCTACCTTGTGCTCTGTCACAAAATGTACAGAGCAGGTGACACTATACCTACTGAATACACTCCAGCACGAACACATTTCACCATGTACCCAAATGTATCTTTAACTCTCAATACGAGAAGTTTTATTGCTGTACGTGAAAAAAAACAAACCTTTTAATTTAATAAGGCCTTGCTCAACCAAGGTTTATCGTAAAATGTTACCCATTAAAGTACTAAGTGGCTAAAATGGATCTATTACACTTCTAAAAGCATCCTGAACATCAAGATTTCTTCTGCTTCTGTATTATTTTGAAGCTGCTTGGGTTTGTGCAAGCTTTGTGAAATAAATGACATCACACCGGGGAGGCAGGTGGCGAAGTCCAATATCATTATTAGCCATTTTATTTGGATTTTATCCATCTAATTGAAGTAGCTTATTTTCCGCATGTGCGCACAAACCTGATCCCTACTACAATGAACTTGGTATCAGGGAACTCATGGGACGTTCCAGCTCACTAAGCAGCCGGCAGTTTAAACCAAAGAGCATTAACCAGTGCAGATCCCAAGACACCAGTTAAGCACTGGTGACCACACACCAAGCACTTCCCACATCCCATCGCTTCAGCTATAGAGCTCTTAATGTACTCTTCAGCCTTATGAGACTTCAGGGAGCACGGAGATGTACATAAAACAGATAAACATCTTTCTGTCATCATCTAGAACAGTTAATGCCCCTGAGGCGGTTAGGATTTTGGTATGATGATGCTAAAGAGCAAAAGGAGAGATGGGGGAGAGGGAAAGGAAATGATTAAGGTGAAGAGGGGAAAGGGTTAAAAAAGTTTAGAACAAAAGGAGGAAATGGTTAAGGTGAGATAGGCTGAGGAAAAAGGGCAGTTAAAGGCGAAGAATGATAAAAAGGGTAAAGGCTGAAGAAAGGGGGAAAGGGTGTAGACTGTAGAGAGGTTGGGTGAGGTAAATGAAAGGGTTAATGGAAAGGGGGCAGCTTTGATAGAGGAGGGAAGGGCTGAGACAAAGTTTATGGAAAAAAGAGCAAGCCTTGGAAAAAGCCCCTGGGTCAGCTGCTAAAAATACATTTTCGAAATCACCATCAGCCCCGGTGTTCTGTTATTTTTAATCTTTTAGATTCTCTCACTTTGTGTCTGATGGAGCCGAATTAGGAGAGATTCTGCCTTCAGCCAATCGGTGTCTGCAGAAAGCTCAGGGAGGGAATATCGTGGCTGCCTCCATGCACAGGAGTCTGAGGATTTAGTTACTGAGAGGAGCAGGTTCAGCACCACAGCCAGCTCCACTCAGACTGCTCCATACACAGCCAGCTCCACTCACCCTACACAGCCAGCTCCACTGAGACTGCTCCATAGACAGCCAGCTCCACTCACCTACACAGGCCAGTCACTCAGATGGCTGCCATACACAGCCAGCTCCACTCACCCTACACAGCCAAGCCTCCTTGAGGACTGCTCCATATACAGCACTCGCACTCACCGACACAGCCAGCTCACTCAAGACTGCTCCTACACAGCCAGCTCCACTCACCCTACACAGCCGCTCCACTCTACCTGCTCCATTACAGGCCAGCTCCACTCAGACCTGCTCCCTACACAGCCAGCTCCACTCCACACCTACACAGCGCAGCTCCACTCAGACTGCTTCCATACACAGCCACACCATCAGACTGCTGCCATAACACAGCCAGCTCCACTCACCTCAACACAGCCAGCTCCACTCAGCCTGCTCCTACAGCCCAGTCCACTCACCCTACACAGCCAGCCACTCAGCCTGGCTCCCCTGAACAGCTAGCTCCGACTCAGGCCTGCCCTTACACAAGCTAGCATCCTACTCAGCGCTGCTCCTTTAGCAGCTAGCTCCAGCTCAGCCTGCCTTCCTTACACAGACAGCTCCACTCCAGCCTACTCCTATAACAACTCAGCTCCACTCAGCCTGCTCCCTTTATAGCCAGTTTCACTCAGCCTACTCCATACACAGACAGCTCCACTCAGCCTGTTCCCTGTACAGAAAGCTCCCCCATAGCTGTTCTCAGGCTGGACCCTGCTGGGGAGGGCATTCCCTCTGGCAGTGATATTCTCCCTTTGACTTTGACTGTTGATTTCTATGCTCCTGTCAAAGCCATTGCACAGCAGCATTTCCCTGCACCCAGTTTCTCTCATTCCATTGTGATTTTAAAGGACTGGGATGGCGTCCCCCAGCTCTGGCTTCTGGTCTTTTGGAGCACAAGATGGGAATAAAGAACAAGAGAACCCAGGACCAGGTAAGAACAAAACCCCATATCTCAAAATCTACTTATTATTAACACATAGTCAATTCCTGCCTCAGCTGGTGTAATATATATCAGTTTGGTCAATTGTCAAGAATTCTATTTGTATATTATAGACAGCACTAAAGTTTTCCTTTGCAGGTTAAGGGTATTTAAAATGCATGCCACTTAAAGCAAAGCATAAATAAATACAAGTTGCATTATATTATATATTTTATTTGCATTATTCCTTAAATTTAATTTAGTTCTTAGTTTCATAGTAAGGTGAATTTCAAATACATTTGTTAAGGTTATATGGGCTCCTATTTTTCGTCTAATTCATTCATTTAAAATGTGATATTATTTGATATTATTTTATTATATTTTAATACAATTTATTATTAACAATTCTGAAAAATTAATAATATTTACATTTTTCTTTAAGAAATATTGCCAACAATTATGTTACCTTCGTGAAATAATTATAGAGATACAATTTAGTAATGAAATATATTTTTTCCTGATAAATGATGCAAAAAATATATAAAGTTCTATTTGCCTTATCCCTTACCATTGTTATTGACAATATATTATTTTTTTTGTTTCAGCTAAAGCCTGGTGTCAGGTAGCCCAAAAATTTACAGGAGGCATTAGCTCAAAATTATCTGGTATGTAATAAAAAAATAAGCATTTTGTAGATATGACATATTTGACTGTACATTTAAAACAAGAATTGATTGTTAATATGAAATATATAAAATTGTATATTTCCATGTAGCTTTCCTTTATGGAGAAGGTGAAAAATCATCAGAGCCTGGAACTAAAGATGATATAGGTTCCGAAAATAAAGAAATGGCTTCTAATTATGATAACAGTGAATGTGGCTGCCAAAAGAGAGAATTGGACTTCTCTTTATTGTACTCAACAGGTACATAAAACATAGTATATCTTTTTGCTTCTATGTTAAGCATAATAACTGAAACAATATATTTAACCATTCATACTGTTTTTGGCTTTTTAAATATTAACAATAACAATACCTATTAAAAAAATTATCTAGATTCAAATATGTAAAAAAAACAAATATATTTTAGCTTTTTAATTTTAATTTTGATAAAAGTTTTACATTTAAAAACATATAATCATAATATAAATTATATTACTGATATATGTTGCAGCAAAATGAAACAAACAATATCTGGAATTGTGACAAGACATTAATTAAAAATAAATATATCAAAAATGCTTTGTTTAATCAAGTTAAAAATTTCAAATGAATTAGCACAATTTTGTACAATAAGTGTATATTTTGTTTAAAAAAATCGCTTTTAAATAAGGTGCATGCTCAAAAGATATTTAAAAATATACATTTTATTGTTAAATTGCCATATGTTTTAACACAATATTTATTATATTCTGGGATCCATTTTAGATCTTCTACCAGCAAAAAATGGAGAAGCGGATACCCTGCGTTTCCTACAAGGGGTTATGGACATTTTGCTTCAATATATAGTGAAAACTTTTGACAGGTCCACAAAAGTGATTGATTTTCATTATCCAAGTGAGCTTCTTCAGGAGTACAACTGGGAGCTGTCTGAACATCCACAGAGCTTGGATGAAATCCTGCTTAACTGCAAGACAACTTTAAAATATGCTATCAAAACAGGTAAGGCATTTTCCTTTCTCATATAAGCTGTACCTGATTCACTACCCCGACTCAAGAAAGGGTTAAAGCGAGAAAATAATGTGAAAATGTAAAAAATAAGTTCCAGAAAAATGTTACCTGTGTCTTGTACAACCAAGTGTTCCCTTTAGCGTCCTAAAAAACCTTTTAAAAAATGATACAGATATTATCGACGGATTGATTAACCATTTAACTTCCAGACATGATAAAGCAGATGGCATGTTATCTCAGGATTCAATATATTAATTTTATTTATTTATGTTTGCATAGACACATTTGAATAGCCACAATATACCCATTTTTCATATCATAGACTTTTGTTATCCACCTCAACTGTATTTTTATGTAGATTGATAGGATCCGGATACATTTTGTATGTTAACCTGATCTTTTATTTATTTATCTTTGTGGGCCACAAAACAGCACAGACACATAAAGTCATGCAAAACACAAAAAATATTGGTTTCTGCAAATAGAATCCCTTTATTATTATTATTATCATTATTATTATATTATTCAATAGTATATGGCCGAATGTACACCACCGACATTCTGTAGGACACGTTTTCAGAAGCACTTACTGGGGGGAAGTGTTTCTGGATAACAAAGCTGGTGTGCAGCGTACAAATAACGATTAAAAAAAAATGTGTTACACCTTAATTCAAGCCCATAAAATGTAAGACTTTAAGCTTTAGAATGATACATTGTGGGTACTATCAACAATCAATCATAAAGACATCAAGAAATTAACAAAATAACATTGAAATCTAATAGCCCACACCCCTGAGTGCTGATTGTGTGTAGTAGTGATGTTGTTGCAAAGAGTTACACTTAAAATGTTTAAAATTTTACAAGCCATGTAAGGAAAAATGTTACACCTGAATTTATTTTGTTGAAGCCCAATAAACTGCAACTGCGGAAAAGCTTTGTCGCAAGGAGATGTGACTTGTAGGTCCAGGAATGATTTTCTTGGGGGTGGAATATGTCATCGCTGACGTACTCCAACACCCTGGTGTGTTTGTCACCGACTCTGGAGCTTCAGGGCCTTTTTTGTTCTACGCTGGTCCACAGAACAAAGAAAATCACAAACTAAAATTGACAAGAATTATCCCAATGTGGAGCTATTGTTAGGATGAAGCGTATTTGTTGATTAAATGTGAGCATATTGCCGACCATGTTACTCATGGAAGAAGTTGGATGGGAGAGATTTCTATGATGTCACAGGTGTGCATTTTAAATCTAAGTGTCGAAGATTTGTACCCTCAAAAATATATATCGAAAAGGACTATATGTGAATGAATGCACGCCAGTCGCAGTGTCTCAGTGTTATTGGATTTCGTTCTTTGCATATCGCATGAAAAAAGGCTTGCTTTATTGTTGTCACTGAAATGAAACACTCCGTTCAGCCATTTCCTGGCTGTATACGAGGTGTGATAAATGCTTCTCTGCCGCGATACTAGATTGAAAGGATGCTACAAAATGGCTTCCCATTCATCAAAGTGGCATCATTCCCTTGTACCGTCCTTGTGCAGACAATGCCCAGTATATTTAGAGAGGGTAAAAACAGAAAAATAAATTAAATAATTTTTGCACATGCCCATGTCACATAGAATGTGACTATTCAAGCATGAAAGTAGTAAATAGCTGGATAAGAGAAATGAATGCATTCCACCATATTTACCCCCAACAAAGATACAAAAGTCTTGGACAGAATACTCAATAGATGACATTAATTTTATAAATCAGATTTTTCCCCAGGGAATATCTGGTGTAAACCAACACCCTTACAACTTTAGAAAACATGTAAAGATACATTTGCTAATGTATTTTATTATGTATATAGATAGATATATATCTATATATATAGCATAATTTATACAGTATATTTATATGTTTATATATTATTTAATATCTATATTTTCATATATATATATATATATATATTATAAATATAATACACATGCAATATAGATTATAATAAATTAATAATAGATTATAATATAAAATAATATATATATACTGTATAAATTATGCTGTATAATCATACTGTATAACATTGTGCTGAGAAAAAGATAAAATAATTTAACATTGAAAAACGATTACATTTCACAGCTAATTAATTAACAGCTGTAATTTTTAGTGACCTTTTATATGTATTAATCATAATTTGAGACTGTTTTCTGTATTGATGAAAACCATCCTCTGTAGGATTTTATTTTTGTATATTTAGTTAATATTTAGGCATATACTACATAGAAGTACAACGTGACTGTCAATATAGTGATACATTTAGAAGAATGAGAAATTCTGAAAGGCTGTTACAGGTCCTGCCCTACTTGGTACATCAGGTAGGGGGGCTTCAAGCTATGCGCATGCTCCTGGCCACTTTCCATTGTGACGGGGTTAAGGAACTGAACCCAGCGTCACCCTTTATGCAAAAACATTATGTCACCTGAATATCAAGTGATTGTTGTTGACTAACAAACATTCACGCACACACACCATTGAAATACAATATGCATTCTCCACTATACTGTTTCCATTAAAGTTAGCGATATTCTGCCAATGCCCTCATTACCCTTGTTATCTTTTTATTTGGGAGGGTGGTAGATAAGTTGAACAGCCTCCCAGCAAAAGTGGCATAGGCATATAGATATCCTGAATCTAATTACTGATTAAAGCTTTTACATCAGAAAAATAAGCACACCTTCTGTATTAACATAAACAATAAAATAGTAAAACGATAGAGTTGCAATTTATTCTGAACAAATAGCATGAAATATAATACATTTTATTAGTTCTGTTCTTCTACATACACTGTTGACAAATATACAAAATAAATAATAGTAGTATTAAGGAGAAAACATTGTTTTTCTTGCATTATCAGGCTTTCTCTTCTCTGCCAACCGGCCCCTGAAATGTTATTTGTAGACCCTTTCTTGCAAATGGAAATAACCCACCCTTACTAATTCTACTAAATGACATAGAAAATTACATCTCAGCTAAAAGCATTATTCTCACCCCATGTGCAAGAACATGATAACAGAGCAGTGGCCGTCCGGAAAATGATTTACAGAATTAATGGACTCTGATTTCCGATCTCTTTAGAGCTTTACACACAAAAAAAAATCTAGACTTAAATTATCTTGTTTCAACTTAAAACGAGGTTTATTGAAAGAAAAGATTATTTTTTTTATACCAAAACATAGCATTTTCCTTTGTTCCTAGCACCAGAACATAAAATAACTTGATTGGGTGATCCATAATGAGTAATTTGTATTCACTGTTAATTGTCTTCAGAATTTTCCCACTAAGGTGGAAATCAAATTGCTAAAAAAAAAAAAAAAAAGTAAAATAAATAAATAAATAAATAAATAAGAATTGGTCTGGAAATTATTTTTACTTTTGATTTTATGTTTCTTTTACTCTATATTTTTGCAGCGTATAAAGAATGACTATTGTGCTCTTTATTAATACATTATTTCAAAGAGAATGTTTCCCAGCATTTATTTTTCAGTTAGATCTCTTTTATGATAAAAAAAATAGCACATCGTACATGATTTATGGACACATTAAAAACAATCTTTTTGCAGAGATAAATTCTAGATCTCAATGTGTGATACAATTTATTTAAAATAGAACTAACCAATACTGTGTGCTTCTCATAATATTCACTATATCAAGCTTAACTGCCTTATTTTTTATGTGTGAGACAATATAGGTCAATGCTCAGGGCTTATTTCTAAACTCTGATTCCTTTCTTATTCTATAGGTCATCCTAGATATTTCAATCAGTTGTCCACCGGGCTTGATATGGTTGGGCTCGCTGCAGACTGGTTGACCTCAACCGCAAATACCAATATGTAAGTCGACAGATAATTATCTTTAAAATAACCTTTTATTTACACACCTACAATAAAGTCAGCTGTGCTGGGTGTGCGTGTTGTAATTTCAAGAGATGTGACACTATCCAGTAATCGTCAAATACATATAACAGTTACAGTTTTATGATGGGGATTTTGGAGGAAGGGGTAGTAGTTTATAGAACAAGGATTGGTTAAGGTCTAAGTCTTTAAATTATGAAAAAAATGGCATACTATATGGGCCAAGTGGTTTTATGCCATCCAAGACTATGTTTCTATACATATTATACAGTTTTGCTATTTTATTGTTTTGTGTTTTTTTAAATGTTATTTTTCAAAGACGGGGTCCAAATCTATAATGATGGATGGATTTAGCAAACCATATTGTTTTCCATTTACATAGAAGGTGGATATTACATATATGTTTTTGAAATTTAAACCTGGTTTATTGTGTGCAACAGCTTCTTCTATTGTTTAATATATCTACTTTACCACTTTCAAAAAGAAGTATATATATTTTCACTGTGTCAGTGATGAATAACACCTATTATGGGGAAGAGTTAATGGCTTGTCATCTGCTGAAGATCAAACGTTAATATCGTATAGCAAATAGGTTGTCTATGGAATTTCATTTAATCTTCTACATCCATTAAAAAATCATCTGCCACCAATGATCCACCCATCACCGCTAATAATAGTGCCCTATGACATGTGGAGAGGTTGGATCCCTGTTCACTTACTTGGTGCTGCGGTGGTTTGGTTGAGCACAGGTAACATTTAAGGCTTTTATTGTCTCCTCACTTCTGACACTGAAGATTATTCTAGTATACCCAGAAAGATCTAGAGAAGACTGCAGCTTGGATTTTATTTGAGCTCTGCTGCCATATTTTTAAAGTTTGATGAAGACGATATATCATTGTATTCTACTCTTATCATCATGTAATAGGTGGAAAACAGAGGAAACATTATCAGGGTCTTCTTTGTAAAAAATCCCCAACTTTTTAAAACACAGTTTGCCCCGCTGTCTTACTTGTAGGGTTTGTAGACACTCAGTAGATTGAGTCACAGTTCCTTATGATGACTACTACATTGGTGATCCATCATCTATAAGAGGGCAATATAAGCTCATAACAACATCATTACACATGATAAACAAAACAAAATTGGCATAAGCACTTACACTTGATAACCACATTTCTGCATTTCCCTAAACTGCTATAATTAGGACAGTTTAGTATTGAGGCAAAAAATGCAGAGAAATGGCAATCTGGTGAAAATACATATTTACACATTTCCCTGTCTTTTTCCACTTTGTCTTCATATGGGTGTCCATAGCTAAATTTACCAGCGATACAGTCAAGTTGATTTTGCTTTAACTAGACATGATATGTCACCATAAAGGTTTAGAGAGTGTGTGTGTGAAAACAATGGCGGAGAATCATCACATTCATCAAACATAAAATAGTTTGTTGTTCCTAATTTTAATTATTTCTGTTGAGTTGATGTTTTTACAAAAAGGAAGTAGGACAGATACCATCAGAAACTACTTCTTGTCACTGAGAAACTTCCTGTAGAAAAATTGAATGTGTTTCTGTACAACATGAAAATTAAAGCAGAATGTACATCACATGCCCATGAACTCGCAATGATTGAATGGTGTATGTCATGATATCATGTTACAGGCTGGGCTGGATACAAGTTGCAAATCTGGAAATATGTGAACTAATTTTGATTTTTTTTAAATATCAGGGCTTGCCTGAGAGCTCTTAACCACCAAGGCAATCTTTGGTGTCTTCGTCCAGTCCCTGTAATTTGCATACCTTGCATTTTGTATGACTGGTCTTAAAATATCCCCTACATTGTGGACCCTCATTAACTTCCTAGTCTGGCCTTGTACATGGAGCAACCCTGTTTAATGTCCATGGTTATATGAACCGTAGCATCCTGGCAAAGCCACCATCTGGGGGTGACATTCACATAACCTATAGATTGTAGCCACTAGTGGTTTGATTCCCAGATTCCCCACCACAAGATTTCTGTTCCTCAAAGTAAAATGAAATTCTGGTCATTTTTTTTGTTTTAACATTTATTTGCATTTCAGGTTTACATATGAAATTGCCCCTGTATTTGTACTTTTGGAATATGTCACCCTAAAGAAAATGAGAGAAATGATTGGGTGGCCCGGGGGAAGCGGCGATGGAATTTTCTCTCCAGGTAAATAATTGTATTATTAGAGTATTTTAAAGCTGCTGCAGAATGATATCAACTGTATAGGTATTCTTTCCCTCTTGCCCACTACAACTTGTTCTGTATCGAAAATAAATCCTGACAGTCCATGCTTTAGATGTATATATTCCTTAAAGCAAACTACATATTACCAGGAGCAGAAATTGTGCTGTGTGGGGAATATAATCAGAAAAGACATTTGCCTTGCAGTTCTGAGTGTCCTTAGTCTTAGATCATGGTAACTCTAACATGTTGACTTTACTGTGTATGAAATATTTTTAGTATCAAAATTTAAGCCACAGAAGTAGAAGAGAATTACTTCAAGAAATTCTTTAATGTATGGATGAAATGTGCTTGTGTATTAAGTTATTTTAATAGGACAATCAAGTGTATGCTAATCTTACCAAATGTGGTCAAACATGAGTTTGATAACTTTGATTCCATTGCATGGAAACTGACAAGATGCTTCTTCAACATAACACTCTGCCTCAGCCTCTTGTTGGGGCAATAAACAAGGGCAGTTACTTCCAGCTGACATTTCTAGTGACAGGCAGTAACCTGGACATAAATCTGGTTGACAAGACTACCCTGTCCAATTTGGTGCTGTAGACACCTATGGTAAACTTTCATTTAAGTGTAATAAATATCTACTATATTCCTTAGTCATTTCATTTTGTATACAGTTAAATTCAGTACTATATTTTACTATCCAGTTACTGAGAAACATAGAGATGGAAATTCATTCTGCAAAGAATAGTTTTATATACTCATCATAAATGCTCTTTCATGGGCATTTCAGTTTGTGGTGGATTAGAGAATATAGTGCGATGTATAGATCAAATGTTTAGATAAAGCAAATAAAGTAAAGTCAATGTTCAGAGCAGATAAAAAGTTAATGCGAATGAACTAATAATTCATGAGCTCACAGTTTCCTATGCATACAAACTGTATTGATGATTTTAGATCTCTTCAGTGCAGGATAGGAATAGCTCTAGCTCATGTTCTAGATTCAGTTGCATGAGCTAGAGCTGTTCCTATACTACACTAAAGAGATTGAAACAGATCAATAAAGTATATCTGTATATGGAATGCTCAGGTAATACATATCCAACCCTATGATGTATTAAAAGGCCCTCTATCTTACTGTCCTCTATTGAACCTCTACTAGAATCTCATCATTCTTGTAGGTTTCCTTAACTTCCGCCTCTATCACCCACACCCTCCCAGTACAGTGTCATCTTTGAAGAGTTTGCCCTTTACTCTTTCTGTGTCAGCATGTTTTGTATGTATGATGTCAATATGATGTGAAATTTACTGACAATCCGTATACATATAAAAAGCATGACGCCGAATGGTCGGTCATGCCGGGCAGGTCATCACAGATCAAACTAAACTTGCATATGCCGCTCTGCATTCTAGTTCCCAGCTTTTGAGCTTGTATTATGTTACTATACATGTCAAAAGTATTTCAGCTTCTAAGCTTCTATACACCAGCTATAATCTGAACTTCTTCCAGGATCATCCAGTTGTGTCTCCCTGTTTATATAGGATATCTGAGTTGTTGTTGTTTGCCCGAAAATTATCAAGATTAAGTATATTGCCAGTGGGTGGGAGGTAGATGGCAAACGTTGCGAGTGTTGGCTTTGCTGGGGATAAGATTGTGTGACAACATACATGGCTGTATGGTAGCCCATTATGGCTCTCATATAGAGTGGTAGAATGTGATACTTAAGTAGAGTGGTGTGTGAGCGAAAATAAAAGGACACCCAGCAATCATATTCCCTTTAATGGATATGATTAATATTTTTTCCCCTTGCAGGTGCATGGAGGGATTGTTCAGAATCCTGTCTATTTGCACTGTTTCCCCATCCCCCAACTGTTTGGATAAAGCTGCTGCAGAATTATTGATAAAATGTGCTTGCTTTTAAAATTGTATTTTAAAGAATGCATATGAAATGATTTGCATACTTTAATATGTACTCTTCATTGGTTGGACTATATGGAAAATGGTTGTATCCTTCTAATGACAGGCATATACAGCGCTGCAGAATCTGTCGGCGCTTTATAAATAACGTATAATAATAATAATGCGTGGTAGTATGTATGTATTAGTGTTCATACTTTTGAATAGTTTGATTTTTTGATACTCTAATTTTGCCCATATATTACCCCTTCCTGTAGTGTTAGCCTAAACAAACATATCTGAAATAGCTTCTAAAACAAAATTACTAAATTATACTTAAAATATTTGAAGTAAATGGATGTTGGTTTCCAACTATCTGAATAATATGTTAAAATAATTTAGCATTTTCATTGTTAAAATTCAGTGTGTCCCATTTCTAATTTTTTTTACCAGTGAAAATGTAAAGTGTGGTAACATTTTGCTTTGTAGAACAGACAGAGGATGACCTTAGGCCTCCCCCACATAAACCATCATGTTCACTCATCACGACTAGAAATGGTTTTTTTTTAGAATATCAGCTGAACACCAATTACATACATTTTAATATGTGTGCCCTCAGGCCACTCAAGATGGCAATGCAATCAAAGTCCATTCATCAAGTGAAGGCACTTCAGTATACCTACCAGCACCATTTGGGAAACAAAGCATAAAATAATTGCGGAAATCATATGTAAAATACTGCAATGTAAACCAAAAGGTTTTTAAAGCCGGATAACTCATAAACAATTATTGAAAGATATTTTAAAGTGTGTGGAAATATCAAGCATTTACTAGGAGGATCTGTTGGTCTTTTTTATTCTATAGGCTCTATGATAGTCCAAAGTAATAGCGTTAAAGACATCCCTATTTTACTCTTATAAATTAGATGATGAAAATTTACACGTACCGCCATTATTTGTAAGATGAGTCCAAATTTTAGGTTTTAGGACACATTTTTTTGCTATCTGTTAAAATACAGACAATAAAATCAGATCTGATTTGCCTACTTACATAAGCAAAATATTAAAAATGTGGTTTTTTGTGTTTTTAAATAAGTTTGAGCATCTATATTTCCTTTTGAAACTTTGGGTTAGGTTTGGGTTTCTGTACCATATCTAGACCATATCTGGACTATATATCCAAGTATACAGTAGTGTACCTGGCCTAATCGCTAAAATTCCATTTTCCACTCAGTTTGATTTCCGTCGTGTAATGTTGCTATGGTGTCAGGTATAAAGTTTATAGTATTGTTTTCTGCAGGGCGGTAAAATTGTAGAAAGTCAGCAGTAATGGACCTCATGCTGGCATATCATGAAGTACAAAGTTGGCCATTTGTAGGCTCTTTTGTAGATAATAGTGGCGGCAAAAACGGTAGGAGTCCAGTTTGTATGGGCAAAAATAGGTCTGTTGGATTGGAGTAGGGATGGGATGTTTACATAAAATAATCCCAGTCGGGAGAAGGAAAGAGACAGAGAGGCTGAGAAAAGGCTACTGTGCCTAATATTTGGCACCTCATTTGAATAATTGGAATACATTCAAGTATTTGCCTTTACATATTATATGAAGATGTCAGATCATTTTCTTTTAAATAAAATGCCAGGTTCTTACTGATGTTATCACACTTCTTTTATCTGTAAGCTTCGTAAATTAATGTTTTGTGCTATACAAACTCTCAGGTCTGTTCACTTACGTGTCTCCGTCAAGAAGGACTAAGCTGGCCCTTTATAATGTATAGCTAAATCTCCCACAACGCCTATGAATCTTGCGGGACCAACTCAGGCCTTCCGGCAGGAGAGGCTCACTGGTGTTGGAGCTTCATAATGCCGAGTAATAGTGAAAGCTCCTTCTTTAGTGACTAGACCCCTTTGTTTAAGCGCCATAATGTAGGTCATATTGGTTATGACATAAGTTGGTTGTCTATGATATCCATTGCAGGAAAATGAGACCAAGCGATATATATCCACTTAGCCTGAAAGGCTTATATGAGCACTAAAACATGCAAACCATTTCATCATTTTAAAACTTCATCATACTAACAAAATCATCCAGTCTAGCCTTCGACTGTATGACTGGCACCATTGTACAGTGCCCATGGATGACAGAGGGGCCCGACATTTTTCTTTCAATATAATTTAAGACTTACCCTTTTAGATTTAGTCATTGTCCTGTCTACTGTAGATTACTACATAAATTATTAGACAGGGGCTAGTACAAAAAATAGTAGGCATTTTACAGGACCCAACCCAACCATCCTAATCACGTTAAGGCAGTACTGGGAAGCCTTGGGCTAAAAACATACATAAATGTCTATGTATAACTATGTCAGACTTGCGAAGTTCTATTGTCTCTTTGGGGATGGTATAAGGTATTAGGGGCCCTAATCTGCTGGTAAAGTAGAGCCGCTAAATGTCTTCTTTGTTCATCATTGCCTTCTTTGGAGCCCTTTCATTTTATGATTTATTTGTTAATTAAAAAGAAAAAAACATTTTGGGGTGTCAGAGGTTTTTTGTGTATAGCAGAGTCATGTATGGTGGATTGTGAACACCCTTTTTGTATAAAGCAACACAAACAAATATTATGTCCTTGTTGTTTCAATGCAAACAAGTTGACTAGTCTGTTATCATGATCTTTCATTAGTGGTCCCTAGGATCTATTTTTCAGTAAACTGCCCACGCAGATGTTCCTTCAATTCCGTGGAATGTTTTCAAAATGGCCAGGATTTAAGTAGCTACTAAAATATGTTTGTTTGTTTGTTTAATTCTATGATATCATAGTAACAAAATCATAATGTAGCAGCGAAAGGGCACAGCAGGTCTTTTAAATCACAAACCAAATATTTATAGTAAATCTATGATTATCCTTTTATATATAAACATTTATTTTTATTTAAAAGACCTGGAGTGCCCTCCTTCTTCTAAATGCTATATATAATTTATATATGTATATTATTATTATCTTTTATTTATATAGCGCCAACAATTTATGCAGCGCTTAATACAATACATATATTCAAGGGGAATGACAAGACGAGAATTGACAGACTAAGACAAACCGATATATTAGGTGGAGAGAGCCCTGCTCTATATATAAAACAAATTATAAACAGAAGTATCTGGAGTTGAATTTATTTGTAACACATTTCTGCAGTAACACAAATTTAATGAACTCGAAATTCTTGTTTCAAAACATTCACTGCCCCTTGAATTGGAAGAAACAAAAGCCTTCAAAATTGATTGTGATGACACAGCCTGATGAATTTTCCCTTGAATACATACAAGTACATGTATCGGGATGGGCATCTTATGGCTCTACAGCTTTGTGACAGGTCATGTCATCTCCAAGATGCCTTAACTGTCCAACAGCAGGCAGGCCATAGGATGTCCACCTCGCTCATTCTAAATGTACAACTGAGTTTGTTGAATGATGTATTGATGATTCGATGAAAAAGTAACAATGTATTACTGTGGACTCCAGGTGGTGCCATATCTAACTTGTATGCTATGTTGATTGCACGTTTCAAGATGTTCCCAGAGGTTAAAGAGAAAGGAATGGCAGCAATCCCCAGACTGGTTGCCTTCACGTCAGAACAGGTATGTGATCTACCATTTTTTTCTACCTTTTTAAACACCTGCGTATAACGAAATGTTAGATCAGTGTTATTTTGGTTCTGGTGTCCATTTATCTTCTATGCCACAAAATACTAGGGCTGATTTTCAGCAGGGTCATGCCATGTTGACAACCCAGTTTCTCCTACAGACAATTTGATTTCTGTCAACAAAGATTGCATTTGAAGTATATTAGTTTTTCCATAGCCTATATAGAAGTTCATGCGTGTTCCTCAACGTGCATTTTGCATGTTACCCTAAAGCATGCAGTGCATATTTATGCAACTCTGACTAGAAGCCCATAAGCCACCGACCTGGCACCTGGGCCTGGTTCATAACAAATGTACATATATAATCTCTGTGAACATTTTCAAATTATCATAAGAATAATATAACCAGAACAGCCCAGAATTGATTACCCTTAGATACCAATTTTCTAACACCAATGTATCAATGGTTAGTTTAATGGCTCCAATACTAAACATTTATTTATGGACAAAATGCTGACTTCTCCATTTTACATTATTCAAGCTGGTTAAACTATTAGTTAATATTACTGATTCAAAAATAAGCATTGTATAGGTAAATCTATCATTGTTACTGGCCTTGGTTATTATTCCCTATGACGGATTACATAAAATCATCTACAATATATTTTCTCTGTTTTTGGCTAACATATGGTAACATAGTAGATGCAATTGATAGCATTTTTTTATATCCCACTTTACAATAAATGCAGAGATAAATAATAGTCTCTAAACACATTTTTTATAATGGGTTTGTAATGCATATTTTTATTTCCCTTTAAATGGTTATACCGTATGTGTTAATAAAATATTATTCTATTTTGTTAATAGAATATGAACACATTTTATAATATAATTTACCATTTACAACAAAGCTGTGATTATACATGCACACAGCAAAATCATGTGAGACTAATCAATTCAAAACACATATAGTAAAAGAAAAACACAAAACATGTACAAATAAACTGTTTTTTTTCCCTTTAAGTCAGTATAATTGTTTTAGATATTTAAAATATTAAACTTAAGGACTGTGTAATCCCAACTGAGCTGTGTGCATTGTTTTATGGAGCAAAACTAGTCCCATGTATTGATCTTTGCTCCTTCCAAAATTCAAAGAACCGATCAGATTCCTCCAAAGGGGGGAAATAAGTTAATCAGGAAGATATCATGCAAACCATGTGACAAGTAACTAAGATGGCATCTCCCATTAACACGCCATTAAACATACTTTCTAATCAGACATATTGGTTGTTTTGATCTGTAAGCTTCATTATATGGCCTTAGTAAGTATAGTGAACTTCATTAAATGAAAGCAGAACTTTAGCATTAACAGTATTTCTCGTAATACACTTGGACCTTCAATATTTCTGATGGGTAAGATTTTCCCGGTGACGGCACAGTGATTTCTAATGCCTACAAAACTGAAACAGTCCCATTAGGAGCCCCTGCACTTTGCAGTAATCACACAAAGTGGGGCTGACACTTTAAAAAGGAACATTATGACTGGAGTGGTGACTCAACAAGCCGTCTGAATGTACTTATAATCATAGCGTTCTTGCCAAGTAAAATTGCCCAGGAACCCGCCACTGCTCTGACCTCAATTGCTACCTTTTCACTTGATTAGCATAAAGGATTCATTCTTTTTTTTCATGATTCCGCAGAGTATGAATTCTAAATTAGAACAATTATGCAAAGTTATTTACATACAACCATTAGGGAAGAAGCCAGAGAGATAGTTCACTGCTGCCCAACTTACCGTGAATATTTGAAAATCACAATTTTAATTAGTAGTGTTGGCTCATACATCATCTTTTTTTTTTTTTAGCAGAGAAGCTAAAAAAAGCAAAAAAAAGGCATACTAAAGTGTTGACAGTGAGAGCTGATTGTCATATCTAAAGTAATTATGCTTGAACTAAAAGAATATAAAAGATAAAAGAATCGTCAGCCATCCGCTATCAAAGTTAACACATATAAACATAACCTTCAGTGACTGGGAAAGTATCCTTGATGTATTACGTGTGATTTTCTGCAAAATATGTCACTTCGTAAAAATGTTGTCTCAGTTTAACCTATAGCTCGAAATGTAATATGACATATAAGGACATATGGCTAAACTTGGGGGGAAACTACAATTTTTACAAACTAATGATACAGTTTTATATTAAAAAAAGGATTTATTTTTGCCTTTCTTTTCTTGGCACTCCTACAGTTTTACACCTTGAAGAAACCCACATAATAGTGTTTATAGATTAAAATAGGAGATAGATTGATTAGAAAAGCTATTTTTTTACATGTCTTACATTTACCCAAAATTTACATTGACTTCCTTATAGTGATTTAGTTTTAAGCCACAAATCTCCATAATTGTTATTTGTACTGAAAAAGAAAGCAATAGCTATAGAGAATTTTAATACATCAATTTAGTAAAGGTAAAAGGTACAAAGGTGATGATTAACAAATAAAAAATGTTAAGCAGCATTCTAGCAACTTTTGTACTTTTATTTTTATATTTATATATTTATATATTATTTCTTGTGCTTAGAACAGATTACTTCTCAACATGAACCAGACCCACTTTTCCTGACTCCATGGTGATAAAACAAGAGATAGGTTAAGGTGTAGAGCAGTGCTCCTCAACCCTCAAGGCACACCTAACAGTCCAGGATTTAGGTGTTACTCGGGGGTGTCTAAGGTGTGTTGCATTAATTAGAAACAATACCACCTTAAACACCGTAGACACACCTTAGGTGTGCCTTGATGAGAGGGTTGAGGAGCACTTTTGTATGGAGCATATGTTCACTTCTCTTAATCTGCCTTTACAAAGTCAACTGAACATTAAGATGCATTTGCCTTGCTGTTAATTAAAAAAAAACATAATTCTGAGATGATTTAGAGGTACCTATTAGAAGAAACAGAATAATTTGTGGGGTTTCTATGGAAAAGCAGCACAGTCAAGAGTATAGATTTTGGGGTCTATGCGCTGATGCATGAGTAATATCTACTGGGTAAACTATGCCAATTTAAAGGTAATTTGTTCTTAGTAATGCCTCCAGATTTAGCTGAATTGGGTTATTATTGGAGAACATTGTATAACTTTTATATTAGTTATTAAATATATGAATATGAATAATATTCTAGAGGTCAATCAAAGCTTAGCACCTTCAATTTAGAAGAGAGCCTACATGATGTCCTGTCAGCATACTGTTGCAAGTCAATTCAATTGTAATTATATACGTTCCTTTACAGAGCCACTTTTCTGTAAAGAAAGGAGCAGCAGCCCTGGGGATTGGCACTGACAGTGTAATTCTTATCAAATGTGATGAAAGGTAGGAAAAAAAGCAAAAAAAGAAAACTTTAACATTGAACAAATTAAGCGTGAGTCAGTCATCTGGTTTAGGTCATACAAACAAGAAACACGACTAAATGAACAGTCACTAAATGTCACGTTATTGAAATGTACAACAAATGACAAGATGACCTCAATTTCCTTTCAAGACTACTTTCCACAAAACTCTTTTGTGATGGTGTGAGAGGAGAGATAACCATAGATCACAGATAAGGTTTTTCTCATCTATCTCTGATTTCTTCACCTTAAGCTGAGAGGAGAGAGTTGGGTGATTAATTGCTTTAAGGGTTAACTTGACTGAAGTTTCATGCATGATAACACTTGCAAACCAAATGGTGTATTTACTCGTTTACCAGTTGCTTGGCAAGGTCATGCAAGTTTAATGACAACTCGCACATCCTTGCCTAAAACTTACAAAATTACTTTTTCAAACATTAAAAAAATGATACAATAAATATAATTAAATAATAAAAACAAAAAAAATTGGGCAAAGTTGGTTGAGGGGAGAACAAAAACAATATTTTTTATGGTTATATATATATTTTTAATTTATATGCTATCTTTTACACATTCTACTGAGGATATAAGGTGAATTTTGAGATTTCCCATCTGTACCTTACAAGCAACTTGGATTAATGAAGCAGCCTGTTTTCTTAAAAAATATTTATTTATTTACTTATTAAACTAACCATCCTGCAGACTGCGCAAATGCAAGTTTGCCATAATGAATATGGGCTTAGGTTCATGTATATATATAAATTCTGTATATTCATATTACCGTTTACAGGGGAAAAATGATACCATCAGATCTTGAAAGAAGAATTATGGAAGCCAAGCAAAAGGTATATACTTTACAGTTCATTAAAGCAGATAATATCTGACCTTAAAGCTATAGATAACATATTAAGAAACAAAAAAGTTAAACAAGGAGAAATGTAGGGGGGAATTCAGCCAGGAAAAAAATCTTCCACTCCGCTGGAAACAGGACCGTGTTTAACGCGGGGTAAAAGGGGCAGCTATAGTGAGCCCAGGCTTACCATAAGCGAGCTACATACAATTTTACAGGGCAACATAAAACACTACTTTGTTACGTGAATATCTGTATTTTATTGAACATAGCTGGCTCATTATTAAATTAAAAAATATATTTTTTATTTGATATTGTATATTTTAATATTATATTTAGCAATTTCATGGGATACCAACTGAAAAATGTACAGATAAAACAACAAATGCAAAAACCGAGAGGCATATTAAAGAAAAAAAATATAAAAGCATGACTTATACTTGAATACTCTAGAACAATATTTGGAAAATAATCCAAGCAGGAATTAAATATCCAAGTTAAAATGTGTCAGCTGACCATAAAATAGTGAGTTGCATTAAAAAGTCTCTTGTGATACATGGCTTTGTACCGCTCCCTATCTGATACTTGCACACAATTTAACATCCCCTTTTATTGTTCAACTAAATTATCCTATAGAAGCTCTGCTACTGCACCCTATGAAAGATAGACTTTTGGGGGTTGATCGCCCAATAAACATATGCATTACATTTAAATCTTGCATTTTACGAGTGACCTCGAAGAATATATGTCTCATTCTACCTTGTTTATCTTATCACAGGGCTTTGTTCCATTCTTCGTTAGTGCTACAGCAGGAACAACTGTTTATGGCGCCTTTGATCCATTGATAGCTATTGCAGATGTCTGCAAAAAGTATAAGATCTGGATGCATGTAGATGTGAGTATTACTTTTCATCATCATTTCCCATGATGTCTACTGGGAAGTCATATAGAGAACTATTAATTGTGTGATGTATGTGTGTATTTGCTTTGCATGCCCAATGAATGTATCTGGTATGCTGAGCAAATTCGGGTAATGTGACCACATGTACGTCATTTGCCAGCCACTGGCCTTAAAGTGCCAGGACCACCTGGTTAAACGGGTGAGACATATAAACGCTGCCCTATTTCTCACCTCTCATGGGATGACTTGGTGAGGCAGGTGGGCTGATGGGCTTTGGCCAACTAAAGCCTTATGTTTATCAGTATGAATTTGTCCATTTGGATTTCTGTACTGGTAAATTTTTTTATTTGTAGTTATTATCTCAGAGCATACAGAACCAAAACAGTATCCAGTTAATATATTCTATTAGCACACTACAATTGTCATGGTTCTGCCCCAATAAATGGTGTGAATCGGTAAAAAGGGTTTTAGTTATATATTCAAAGGGGACTTTTCTAATCTTAAAAATAACATATATCAATAGATCTCTATATTATGTATAATATTTAAAATAATTTTTGAAATAAAGTGACATCATGTATAACTGTTTCTAACGGTTCCTAAACGCATTGATTTCATCCCTGATATTTTTGCTTTTCCCTTTCTCAGGGAGCTTGGGGTGGCGGACTGCTGATGTCTAGGAAACACAAATGGAAGTTAAATGGCGTTGAAAGGTATGGAAAATTAGCTAATAAAACTCTCCTCAAAAAGCCTTCTGGCAAGCAAAAAAATATCCAGTTCCTTAGTCTTGTCTCACTCCTGTCACTAAACTCACCAACAGCTCCGAACATTCACATTTAGTTGTTTCTACCTCTGGGAAAAAAAGCAATTTAAAAGTACACAATTTTATTATATATATATATATATATATATATAATATATGGTGTAAGTTCTCTGCAGTAGACAGACACTGAACAGATTAAAGGTGCTGTTCCACTTTTAGAGCAGCATTGTCACTACTAGAACTGTTAAATGACCAGAAATGATTATTTAATCTCCTAAAATGTTTACCTTATTCATAATCTTTTAGAGGATGCTTGATTATCACCCTCAGCCACCCTCACTACTGAGGGCCAGTATCGGACATCATATCCTGCCGCTGCACCAGGTACAGCATACGATGGAGTCTGTGTCGGTTAGGCACAGTGCTCCACATGGTAAACGAGCCAGTTGAGGAGATGAAAGATCTCCTTCGGAACGACTCATTCAACAGTAATTCTACTAAAAAGGCGATCTGACCCGGTTCTGTGGCAGAGATGCTGCCGCCCCTGAACTTCCCGGACACAAAAACATGGCTGCTGTATTAACGCCCGTTTCTGCGTATCATCTTAAAGTGTCTGTGGTGTATACATGTCATTAATCCTTTTGAAGAAATAACACATATTTAATTAGCTTGGCAGAGAATGCAATTAATGTTTTATCTAAGTGGAGCAGCCGCAGCAGCGTTTTGCTTTAGAAGCTCCAGGTAAACGCTAGGTGTTGTAAAGAGCAGAAATGAATTGTTTTGTGACCTATTCTATTAAAATTATATCCTGTCGGCAGCAATTGTTTTGTTAGCATCACTTCCTTGAGGCGTGATACATTATTTAAAAAAAAACACTGAAAAAAAGAAATATATCAGTAATAATTAAAAAATGGCCAAACTTGCACGAAAGATAATGTTGGTTATTTTGTATGACTTGCAATATCAATATTTTGGAAAGTTGAAATATACAACAAATAATATTGCTTGGTAATTACCTTTTTCCTTCTTAAAATAAACAACGAGGATTTTTTTCTTTTAAATCCCTTATTAATTAAATTTTCACTGTGCCCTCAATTAAGGGATCTAAAATGTACCAAAAAAAGGGAAACTATTATAAAGACTCATTTCAGACCCTGATCCACATTGCAGACACAAATTGCACATCATTATTGTTATTATGACCCAATTGCAAATGGTAATTGCTCTGCCTCCTAGGGATTAGATCCTCACAATGAGCTGCGAGGATTTGAGTCCTGATCTCAGACAGACAGACGAAGTGGGGCTTTAGATAAGAAATTCTAGCGTGTCAAATTAAGGTGGCATTCATTTTATTTTTTTAGCTGTACGCAGCTTCTGTTCCTCCCTGATATTAAGACGTGTCCCACAAAAATTAGCTGCTACAGAGTCTGTCTGGTGTGTTTGTGTTTTTAATGGATGCAATTTCACTGTATTATTCACTGTAATTACGGCAATTTCACAGCTGTACTATGTGCTTGGATTTCTGCTTCTCGGACGTGATTTCAACCTACTAATAGGGACGGAGAGTAAAAGGGGTTGAGGAAAAAGAAAGAAAAGCAGCATTAGGCACAGTGTATAAAGTAGTCCCATCATTTTGGGGTAATTTAAAGGATATCTGTTATTATCAGTAATGGGGTGTGCATCCAGATGCCTTCTTGTCTCTAGCATGGGCCGTTAGGATAGCGTGAGTCTTCAGTTGTTTAGTATGTATTATGCACAGTAAAAATAAATACTTTCTTACAATTAAACGAAAGGTTTGTACAGTATAGACATTAGGTTAACGTGATAATGTGAAATGTCACCGGGTTGACCATATGAAGTGTACACTGTAGTTGTGTAGAATTCTGTAGGAATAAAGTGGCCACTGTTCCATTTGTCAAAGAAACCATCATTTAAATCCACATTGTGTTCTTTTTATTTAGGGTTTGTTTAATTAGTAAACCCAGAACTGGCCTGAATGTTATCTCAGATTTGTCAGACTCCTCGGCAAGGTCACCTTGGCATTAAGCTTTGATTAATAGCTGGATCCATGATGATAAGAAAATATGTTGCCGACGTTATTGATCTAAAAGAGCATTTTAAAAAAAGAAACAGATGTGATAATACATTAAGGGAAACTCCATTGTGATATAGATGAGAAAAATATTTTATCAATCAATAAATTGGGCTTCTCTTACAGATTTTTAATGTACGGCAATATAGACACATCATTTTAAGGCCAAAATAACTTGGCTCATATAATTTGCCCAATATTTCCTGTTGTACAAACCTCAATTCTTATTCAGTCCTTGTCATACAGTATATTCAGGATAGCCATATGCCATATGTATATGTATAGTGTATAGAATAAGATTCAATGAAGAGAAAGAATGCAGCTAAATAAGCGGAATTTTTCTCTTTGTGATCTATTCATTATAAATGTGAGTGGTTAGTCAAGTTAAGGGTTAACATGAGCTGCTACACTTGACTTTACTTGCATGCTAATACTGCATAATCAATTCCTTTGTATTCACTATTATATGACTTTGTGAGAGCATGTAAATTAAAATTCCAGATGAAGGCATGCTAGTTGAATGTCCTCGTGTGCAACTCGCTAAACAGCACCCCTCCCATGATATATGTGCTTAAATTTTTTTTTAAAACTATACTGGGCTCCCAGGGGCCATTCTATTAAAAAAGCAGGTGCATACAAAATTGAACATTTTCATTCAAGGAACCTAAAGGAAATAGAGTACTAAATTATCAAACAACTTGGAACCTCACAACCAGTAACGGGTTATGAGATGTTCAAGCAAAGGATCCTAGCAAAGGATTTGGGGTGAAGGAGTAAAGGTCTCTATACCCTCCCACTAATTAATTTCAGTGATTGCGATGATGTCCTCTCCCCGATTCTCCAGCCGTGGGAGAGGATGTCTGAAAGTGGCGTCATATTGTTCAAGTTTGGTGCAAAATCAGTGATGTCCTCCATACTGATTGTAGGATCTAGGAGAGGACATCACCTGAAGCCCTTTCAGTCTTTCAGTGACGGTGCTTTCAGTGACGTATTCTCCACTGTAGAATTCTCTACTGGAGGAAAGGTTGTCTCCACAAGCATCGCCATTTTGGCAGAAGTTCCCACCAGCTTATGACTATGGAGATGTTGACAAACATAGATAATTAAAGATAGAAGAGAGGAGAGAAGACAATAGACAAGATAAAAGATAGAAGATGCGGATGCAGTCAGTGCAAGTGATCGTCAAGAGAAGCAGGGAAACATTGAGAGAGAGTGAACGGGAATGAGAGTGTGAGAGAGTAAGTAAGAGTGTGTGAGAGTGTCAGTGAATGTGGGCCCACATACTTTGGATGAAAATTCTGAGCGTTTTTGTTTTCTTTGTTTTCGTCTGATTCATGGGTGGGGGTGTGGCATCATTTTCGTGGCTTCGTACGGCTCGAAATACACATATATATATATATATTAGTATATTATACTAATAATAAAGTATGCTATTAGAAGTGATATAGATGTATTAAGACCCTACCTAATGTGTATACTATGAGAACAACCACCTTAACTGCTGGATGATTTTTCCTACCTTTGGTGTAGCTATTGCCTCATACTGGAACAGTGAAGTGTTTAATATAAGAAAATGTTTATATTTTCTTCCAGGGCCAATTCGGTGACATGGAATCCACATAAAATGATGGGCGTTCCTCTGCAGTGCTCTGCGCTGCTGGTTAGAGAGGAGGTATGGCTTCTTCACTGTTTTTTGTGATGGTAATTACCTATGCTAACAGCCTAGGAACATTATGTACGCTAGCAATATGTGGAAAACTGCAGTTTGCAAATCTTATGCATGTAGAACATTTGGAAAGTTGAATAAAATTAACATTAATGTATATCAGAGCGTGGCAATCTGAATAAAAGTTTGGTTGCACTTTAAGTCCAACATGGATCAACCAGCCATGTCTGGATTAATTAGTACAGCTCGAGACCATGCTCACCAAAGAACACATCAACGCCTGTCCTAAACCCTACTGCATCTCCTACCACCGCCATCTTTCACAAATAATTCTGTACATTGATTGCCTTCATTGTAAAAGAATTCCTTACTCTGCTGAAGCTGTTAATTATAGCCTCTTGTTTTAACTGCCTTGGCAGTAATAGGAAACGGTTCTCTATTCATATTTAGACCCAAGAAAGAATTAATAAAAATGTAGTTATTAAAAATATATATATATATATATATTTCTCAACTTTTTTCACATATATTTTGTTAATAATTTTATAAATTGACCCGCCTCACTTTTTGTTTCCAAATTGTCATGTGATATATACTATTTGTTATGTCCTGTTTGCCCATTATACAGTACCGCGGAGTATGATGGAGTTATACAAATCAATAAATGCTAACAAATAAATTAATACATTTAACCATTTATCAGAAATATTTTGGCATCGGCTATGTTATAAATAAATAATAAACTGCAGACGTTATAGCATCAGGAGCTAAAGATCTTTTTCATTTTCCAATGTCAAGGGATTAATGCAGAACTGCAATCAAATGCATGCA
Source organism: Spea multiplicata (assembly GCA_009364415.1). Taxonomy (NCBI): domain Eukaryota; kingdom Metazoa; phylum Chordata; class Amphibia; order Anura; family Pelobatidae; genus Spea; species Spea multiplicata. The sequence continues at coordinate 783 of VKOC01001442.1, read as the reverse complement.
TCGTACCTCTTCCAGCAAGACAAACACTATGACTTGTCCTATGATACCGGAGATAAAGCTTTGCAGTGCGGACGCCATGTTGACATTTTCAAGTTATGGCTGATGTGGAGAGCGAAGGTAAAAAGCAACCAAATTTTTATAAGAAACTGGTGATTATTAAACCCTTAATAGTCCTTGACCTACAGACATTCATACCTGAGCACCGTTCAAAATGGACTAAAATGTTATTGAAATGTATCCTAACAGGCATTCTGGTGTGACATTGGTTTTTTCTTCAAGTTCAGCTTTTAAATAACATGAAACTCATGGGTTAATGAAAAAAACTGCTACTTCTGCAACAAATACCATATACCATGGATAGGAAAATGTCTGTACAATACCAGTTCCTGTGTCAAAATCACTGGTTCCTATGGGACTTTTAGTTAAATGTCCATCAAAATACTCTATAATGCGATGTTATGGTGTAATAAACTAATAACTAAAACTAAATGACATGTCTGCACTATTACTGGTATGTTTATGTAAAAATGCTATATCTGTTTTAGGGAACAACAGGATTTGAAGCTCAGATCGATAAGTGTTTGGAACTTGCGGAGTATCTTTATAACAAGATAAAGAACAGAGAAGGTTATGAAATGGTCCTTGATGGAAAGGTATGGTTCATTCTCTTTCTTCTTAAACTAAGATCACAGCATAACAGAAAATTTCACAGGAAATTCTTCACAAAATTCAGGCCTTCAGGCTAGGTTTCCACTTGGGTTTTTGTCCGGCGTTTTTTTCTTG
>VKOC01001440.1:0-11925 GCA_009364415.1 Spea multiplicata | reverse complement strand
TCTTCCCCCAGGCTTGCCACTCTGCCCCCAGAAATGCCTTATACCCCCCTATAAATCACTCTGCCTCCCTGATATGCCTTATACCTTCCTATATACCACTCTGCCCCATGATATGCCTTTTAACCCCCTATATGCCACTCTGTCTCCAGAAATGCCTTATACCCCCTATATGCGGCTGTTTTGATTGTTGAATGTTTGGACCGGCCAGCCCACGGGGAAATTTTCCGGTATTTTCCAGTGGGCCAGTCCGGCCCTGAGCTTACTGGTTGAATAGGATAGGGTTTGTCTACACAGCAGCATAAAAGAGCAGTAGAAGAAGACCTATAGATTAGAGGCTCTCAAAATCGTTAATGGTGCGGAACCCCATGAAAGACAGCTCAAATAATGTTTTGTGTATGCAGAACAGTGCCCCTAAAGTGGTGGTGTTAGATATATTTGAGTGAACTGGTCAACATGTGGTTCCATGGTGTCTTTAGATGCAGATGCTTTGAACCATTATAAAGTTGTTGTACATAGGCACTCACTTGACCATTCCACCAACCCAATTGTACCTGCATGGAGGTCTGTGCAGCTAGTGGCACAGACCTCTCCTCTAATGCTGCTTCATGCTGTTGGTTTTGGGGATATGATGTCATATCTTCAACAGCAGGTGGTGGGTAGGACTCAAGGGAGAAAGCATTAAGAGGCAACATTGCAGACAGGTGTATACACCGCAACCTCAGGACTGTGGAGGCTGTTGAGGGGCCCCTTTTGTCCCATGTAAAAGAACTATAAAAGTAACATGGAACTGGCCATAGCCTTTAGTGGACTTAAAGTCTTAGAATAGTACCAAATCATTATTGTTATCCTAGATACACAATGATACTTTATTACTGAAGCTTGAGTTTTTCTTGGGACATAAGATTTCTGTTTCATTTCCGACAACGGTCACAGCAAATAAAGCCATTGTGGCTTGCAAAAAATTCTCCCACTAGAATGAAAAGGAAAAACACTTAACACAACAACCCTACGTGTTATTTTATAGAGACAATTCTCCAATGCCTTTCTAAAGCAAAGTGTTCTTGATTTCAGTTAATTCTGCTTCCTATGCAGAACTATTCATACATAGCACAATCCAGTCCCATTAGAATTTGTTATAAAAAAAACTAAATTAAGAGTATTTCCATTTTATTACAAAAGAAGAGTTCAATAGTTTAATTTTTTTAACCAAGATCTCTTGTATTAAGGTAAATTACATTGCTTCTCTATTACTGGCTTTGTTAATTGTCAAGCAATAAGAGTTTATGCACTCATCCAAAACAGTAGAAAATGTCCCATAATGTTACAAAACAAAACCTGACAAAGCACAATAATCTTTGGTTTATTGACGTGCCTGGCTGCAGAAAGAAGATCACTATAGAGCTTTTCTGGAAAATTAAGTACTCAGAGAGCAATGCTGGGAGCTGCAATGACAGGGATCGGGGTTTACTGATTCAAAGAAATAATGAAACAGAGCCGACGCTCTTGGGTTTAACCCTTCAAGTGCTGACAGCCACGTGAATGATTAAGTGTAAACATATATGTATACATACATATATATATATACTTTACATATTGGAGCAGGGCTAAATTGTTAACAATGTCCTTAAGTTCTGCTAACAGAATCACTACTGACTTAGCCTTCTGACCTTATATTTTTAACTATAATAACTTCAGTTTTTGGCTGTGAGTGTAGGGTTTGTCAGTATTCAATAGTGATGTGACTTTTAAATATATATATATATATATATATATATATACACATTTATATATATCTATATATCTATATATTTATAAACATACCGGTATTTAACCATGCCCAGAGTGGCTTTCAATTTGGTGCCAATTGCATTTCCTACAACAGATCTTGACCTTTAGTGTGCAGCTGCTGTATTGATTCACTTGCTAAGTGCGTTGTGTGTGTACCAAGAAGTTGGTCAAACGTATGTCATTTATCGGCCGCTGGCCTTAAAGAGCTAGTGCTGATGTTTATCCCCAGAACATGATTTCTCATTTTGCATGGCAATTTATACATTTCACATCTGTATCAAGAGGATCAAGGCAAAATAAAATATAGCTCCCATCCACTACTGTTCCTGAAGTATATCCCCAAGTACAACATGGAAATTACAAAATGTTTTCCTAGTAGGGATAAGTTGGCATTGTTTTTATATTTAGGTATTCATTTATAACCAATGCATTCTTAGTATGTAACAATACGCCGTGCCAGGGGAGTATTAAGTAAATAAGGAGTTCTTATAAGAAATAATACTATTTTTACACCAGTTTGGTTTTCATTGGTCAAAAATATTAGGGTTAATTTTGGTTGCTTCTAATTCTTTCGCAAGAAGTGGAAGGAAGAAAGTCCATTGTGAAAAATATATTTTAAAAAAATTCAGACTGTCACAATATCTGGGTTACAATTATGAAAATTGTCGTCTTCTTAGGCAGTAGAGCTTCTCTAACCAAACATATTCACATCATGAAACAAAGAGAGGGATTTAACTACTGGATACAGACTTTCTTAATGCAGTAAAGTCAAGCTGCCATATAGCAATGCCAGATTTAATTTGCCTTGAAATAAAGTATCTACCGCTAGCAGCTCTGGAAAAATTATAATGAACTCATGAATATTATGATTAATGTGAAGTTCGATCTAAATTGTATTCATCTGCTTATTAAGATGGTGTTTTACACCTGCATTTACTCAGGTGATGAAGGAGTTAAAACTCCAAACAGGATTTTGAATAATGCTGGTGTGTTCAGGAGCTTATTAAATCAGAAAAGAATAGATACAGGTTGAAATGTAAACTCCAAATGCACCTTGGAAAGGCACCTACAAGGTGAGGAATCTTTTGTACAATGGAGATAATGTGAATGATAACCCCGGTGATGCAAATTCAATTATTATTATTTATTGTTTTATATAGCGCCATCATGTTCCACAGTGCTGTACAATGGGTAAACAGAACATAACAAGTAGTATAAAACATAATAATTTGACTTACAGAAACAACAAGTAAGGAGGGCCCTGCTCAAACAAGCTTACAATCAATCATGAATGAATCCAGGGATATTCTCAGAATAGGCTACCGGGAACTCCAACCAACTATGTGTAGAGATTGAGCTAGCCACATGTAAGGCTAGCACCAGATAGCCTTGTGTGAGTGGAGAGCGGAAGGAAAGTAGGTGCCAATTGGACAAAGCCAAACACCCTTCCTCCGTCTGCAGAAAAAGGAAACTGGAAAGCTCCTAGATATGAGGACATGTGTAACAAGCCACAGAGTTCGGAAGCAGAGCCTAAATCATAAACACAGACTTTGGCTTAATTCTAAGATCCTGAGATCCAGCGCAAAGGCCAACTGTTTTAGGCCTCATCAGGTCACCCATGGTAACCTATGTTGCAAAAAGAAAAAAACCTTGACATTAAGGTGTTTCCATGCAAATCAATAGAAGCACGTTCTGTGTGGGGATCTTATTAGACCTGTTTGAAATCTCACACATGCCAGCTCTTAGGCCAGTTAGAAGTGAGTATGCCATAAGTGCACTCTGGTAAGCAGGAGGTTAATTCAGTTGACCACATCTCCCACAAGCCAAAAAACTGGGGATAGGGTGGGGGTCAAAGAAAAATAGTGCAGATGCATAGGAGGTATTCTGATTAATCTCTCCTACATTTGCAACAGGAAAAAAAAACATTAATTTCAAATGTCTGACCCTCATCTATAGCGCCCTAACATCTCTACACCTCCCCTCAAATCTCTACCCTCACACCCAAACACACCCCTGAGCTCTATTTTCACCCCTCCCATGACTTGCATTCCTCTTCAGCCCTTATTATCTCTTCTCAGTTGTTCAGAATTCAGAAGCTGTACTACTTCTCTGGAATTGCATACCCAGTTTTGTCAAGCTTTCTCGCTTTTATGGTAATTTAAAAAGTCCTCTAAAAAGAAGCATATCACCTTTCCTCCTGACATTCTAAACCAGCATCAATCCTTGCTTCAATCAATTAATCCTCCTCTAAGCAGCCCTCCTCCTGGCTCAATTGCCCCCTCAACCACTGACTAGTTTGTAAGCTTGCTAGAGCTGGGCATTCTCTGTACCAGTATGGGTTAATGTGTGTTTTACTACCTCTTACTTTAACATGTGCAAGCTATAGATCAACTATACATTAGCTAGCAGTCTGTCAGGACACTTTTTTTAACAGTTTTTGTATTGTTGATGGAATGGTAGCAGGCAGCCATTGTAGTCTGCCTGCTCCATGCATTGATTGGTGGCTTTAGGCAGCAATATTTTTTTAATTATTTATTTATTTTCAGCATTTCTGAGGCTGCTGATCAGTCTCTGACCAATGAGCAGTACTCATGCCACATGAATTGAGACTTGCCTTTAGTGTAAATGCGAGGCTTCCAAACATAAAGTGAGTCTTGCCCAATCATGCTTGAAAGTTACACAATTTACCAACACACGGATATCATCTGACTGTCAGACGCCGGTGAATGCCAGTGCGCTCGCCTGTGTGAGAGGCTACCTTCCATCCAGAGCCATATCACATGGAGAGCTTTGATGAGGGAATGTTAGCATTAGAGGCAGGGAATATGTGAGGTTCAGTTTTTGAGAGATTAAGCTTTAGGAAATGTGCAGACATAAATTTAGAGACAAAAGCAAGGCAGTTAGTTGCATGGTCTAAGACAGAGGGAGAGAGATCAGGAGGGGATAGGTAGATCTGGGTATCATCAACATTCATGTGGTATTGGAAGCCAAAGGAGTAGATTAGTTTACCAAGTGAGGTAGTGTAAAGAGAGAACAGAATGTGTCCTAGAACTGAGCCTTGGGGTACCCCAACTGATAGGGAAGGAGAGACTTTACTGGAAACAGATATGCTGAAGGAATGAACAGAAAGGTAGGATGCGAGCCAGGATAGAGCAGTGTCAAGAAGACCAAGATTATGGAGAGTTTAAAGCAGAAGAGGGTGGTCCACAGTATGAAAAGCAGCAGAAAGGCCAAGTAGGATTAGCATAGAGTAAAAGCAGTGAGTAGGTCATTAGTAACTTTGGTAAGGGCGGTCTCAATAGAATTTAAAGAATGGAATCCATGATTAAAGTTGGTCGAGTAAGGTGCTGGAATCAAGGAACTGAGTTGGGTATGGGAAGCTGGGAGAAAAGAGGAAGTAGAGAGGTAGGAAGGCAGTTGGACAGATTGGTCGGGTCCAGGGAGAGCTTTTTGAACATAGGCGTTTTGATAGCATACTTGAAGGAAGATGAGACAGATCTAGTAGAGAGGGAAATGTTGAAGATATAATCTAGTGTAGGGACCAAGGTAGGTGAGAGGGACTGGATAAGGTGAACAGGGATCGGATCAAGGAGACATGGTTGGACAAGATGAATGAAGAACAGCATAAACTTCATCTTCTCCAATAGGAGAAAATGAATTAAATGTAGAGAAGGAAAATGAGTTCAGGAGGTTGAGGGGTCAAAGTGAGGGGAAGGACAGGTGGGGAACAGTGCTGATAATTCATGCCTGAGAGTTGGCCTTGTCAAAAATAGTCAGATTAGAAGTTTAGGAGATTTTCCACTGTTACTGCATGATGGGTTTATTGAGAGAAATTATGCTACTAACAATGCATCTTATGAATCTACCAATGCCAGATCATGGCATTTACTGATGCCATCTCATTGTGACAAATGATGCTGCCATTTTTATACACATATTCCTTGTCACTCACTCTCATTCACTCTCTCTCACACTTGTATTCACTCACACCCTTTTGTGGAAGTACTCCAAGAAGCCAGAATAATGCAGGCAGACTCGCGTTTGAGATCACAAATCCGCCTGTAATATTTTGGCCTCTTGGAATGTGTCTCCAAAAGGGCAGAGCCACGGCGCACCCCATGAAGGGACAGCTTCTCCCAGGTTTCTCCAATTGAGTGAGAAGGTATATGTGGAAGCGCCGGCATTTTTGGCAAAAAGCGCCTCCAGGAGACCTGGTTAACAGAGCTGATACCAGGAAGAAGCTGCCGAAGAAAAAAGACAGCAGAAGAAGAAGGGGCAAGAGAAGAAACATAGCTGCAGAAAAGGGGACAGGGACACAAAAGCAGTTGGGGGAGGAGGTAGGTAGACATTAAGAGAGCCTGAGTAAGATAGTGATAGTAAACAGAGCATTTTATTTTCATTTTTTGTTAGGTTACTTTTTGCTTTTGGACATTTGTAAGAATTAACAAAATTGGCAAATGTGTTTGCAATTAAAATTCATACAAATCCAAATGCAAAGTCTGAAACAGAAGAAAACAATTTACTATTTACCATCAAACTTAATCCCAAATTGTATTTTTTTAGAAAAACTAAGGCATTCAAAAATAGTTTTCTTATTAATGTAAAATCTGACTTGATTATTCTTGAACCCAAAAGATGTGTTTTTTGCAAAACAATATTTCAAATTGATAATATACAATTTTTCTATGCTGGAAAAATATATTACCTTGAATTTTAACCAGGTACAGGTTTGAAATAATTATACATACAGAAAAAAATTGCCTACGAAGTGTAGTAAAAATCTAAGAGTAAAGAATAAAAGCATGTCTGTATATGAAGAAGATAATACATATCCAGGTTGGAAATTGAGAGATGTGAATAACTAGAAAGAGTGGTGGCAGGCAGATATTCTGAATCTTGCAATAAAAAATGGCAAGGTGATAAATTAGGGCTCTCAACTGAAATTGATTGTGTTGTGTTCTCATCCAGTACTAGTAGCAGGAAGGCAGATATACCTAAACACCTTAATGACACTTTAGAGACACCTACCAGGTTAGCCTGTTGTAATGCGCTCAACACTCTTTGTTTAAAGGAAGAAGTAGTGTCATGTCTGCTTGAGTGGAAACAAAAGGGAACTCACACACCACACTAGACTGGCTCCTCCACGTGTCTCAAGTAGAGTGCACACTTTCAGACAATCCCGGGAGCCCGAAATGTTTAAATGACAAATGTAAGTGATTTTGTCTTTCCAGTGCTAGGACATATATCTTATTCTCGGAGGAGTTAACTGGCACAACAGAAGGTTAAAGCAGCATCAAAGCCACCTTGAGGCAATTGTAAGTGATATTGTTCAATAAAGCATACAAATGAATGAAGTTTATTGCCATAATTTTGGAAATGTTTTTTTTTGCTTTTTCTGTCTCTAGTATCACTGGTAGTTGAAGAATCTCATTTAATATCAGCGTAGATGCACAGTATTTACTATATCATAGAGGAAAACCTTATACAGAATACATTATGTATACCATTAGGCTTGCCCCCCCCCCGGCGGCACATGCAGGAAATCACTGATAAGATTAATTTACAGAACATTGCATCCAATCACAAAAGTTAAATGTTATATACCGGTATTTGTAAAATATAATATTACATTGCATAATATCTCATGCTCATTATATTTGTGTGTATAGGATGATAACATGTGGCAAAGGGAGCAGCTTCCTGTTCCCGGCAGGCCATGGGCTATTTGGTGGTTTTTAAGAAGTATATGTCACAAATGGTGTCTTCTACTGAGTCTATCCACTCGTTTCCACTACCTTCTCTGATGTAAATATGTTACTTTGTCCACGGTGGAGCAAAGTAGTTGATGGAATATTGCTCTAGTAATCGTCTAGAAAGTGATTTAAGTCTTCAAATGTGGATATTTAAGAGTAGTGTCACTTGCCCATTTGTACACGGAGAGAGATTACGAGCATGGTTATACATGCTGGTGATCTCCCATTGTAATTTCACTATATAGCTACTTCAAGCAGGGCTGGATGGAGCACAGTGTTCTGAGGGGCCCTGTGTCAATTTCTCCATTGCCCCGGCGTTATGACCATTCCATACATCTCATCTGTCACATAAACAGTGACCTGATCAGGTCCCAATCATCCTCATTCCTGGGTGCGCAGCACAGTGTGGGAGCTACAGGCCACAATGAAATTACAGGAGGCGTAAAATGCGGTAAGTATGTGTGTGTGTGTCTTTATGACCGCAAGATGCAGAAAAGAAGAGTGAAGAAAGAGAACAGGCAGGGAATCCGGAGAAGGGGCCCTTCCTGTATAATTGCTCTAGGCCCAAACTTCCTTAATCTGGCCTTGGCAATGATTACCAAAAGCCCACTTTAAACTTGGCAGGAAACATCCTTAGCAGAAAAATAAGACATAAATACAGTATAATCTAATCACTTGGCTGCTTTCTGGATACAATAAATTCAGTTTTGGGTCACTTTGCTGCACGATTGTTGGTTTTACCTGTTGAGGCAATTCATGTTCAGCTGTACTGTCATTGTATGGCTGGCTAAACAGGAAAATCAGCTCTGATGGCAAGTATGGTGTTCATAATAAGCAGGGTGCTAATGTTAAAAACTAACATACCAATACTGTACCTTTTTATAATAGGCAACATATAATTTACTTAGATGGTAAATGTAGCATAAATGATAATCATTTACTTACCACAGTTCGAGAGACTGTGTATTGTGTGCAAAGATACACATGATAGCATATTTGCCGTTTTTAAGATGTATTGAGTTTGCTTCATTATTGGTAATAAACTTTGTACAATCAAATAAAGTACAAATTAAATCCTCTCAGGATAAATAATCCCGTAATATAGCCAACACAATTAATAGCCCAGATAACCTGAGTTACTATGTTTATTGGCTACAAAACCAATTGAAGAATGCATCTTTCAATCTACATCACCCGGTTCGTGCAGCAAGCAATGTTCCCCAAGGGGAAAGTATCGCAAACAACCTTAATTGTCTGGTGTAACACATTAACTTTTTCTTTCTTAGGTTAACCCTTGTGCCAACTAAATTAAACAGAATCTTGGGCGGTTTGGGGAAATATATTGCCTCTTTCACATAATTATTTCTATTGATCTTTACTTCCAATAACTAATTCTCTTATAAAAACATTCCAATAGATGATACCTGCATCAACCCAAGCCTTGAAATTAATGTACATCTGTGTATTGGGGGTCTTTGATGGGTGATAAAGGAAAGGGATGTGCATTTATTGCAGGCATCATTGAGGAAAAGTAATTTTTAGGGAGAGTTGGGGATGAAGAGGTGATGTGAGGGAAGTGAACCTGGCAGCAGCATTTCACATAAGTCATAGTGGAGTTACTGGAGCAAGTAGAATGCCTTGAGGATGAGAGGTACCATCAGTTAAGACTGGACATTGTAAGGCAGGGAATCAGGTTTTGCCATCTTGGAACAGATATAGGCAGGTATTCTTTTGCAGGCAGGAATCTATGATATAAAACAGGAAAAAAGCACAAAAAGAAACAGGTCACAAATTGGTTAGCTAGACTCTTGCGGTGTATGCATGACCCAAATATGAAGAATACTGTGAATGTCAAAGGAGCAGAATAAGAGGGGTTAAGTTATATACTTTAACTTAGGAGAGAATTGGGATCTATACAATTCCCAGGTCTGTAGGTAGAGCTAAATGTTAGAATAGGACAGTGTCAAATGTGTTACCAAAATTGGCAAGGAGGTTGGACATCATGATAGATGTAAATAAATACATAACGTACAGAGCCAAGTTGTTGCTGTACCGAAGGTGGAAGAGTTTGGAGTTGCATTATTAGCAGATATGGTTGCCTTTATTATATTTATTAGTTGAAGTGAGTGGTTTGCCAGCATATACAGCAGGCAGAAGTAATAGAAATGCAGTGTAAGGGGCAACATTGCCTGAAGCAAAAGTCAGTAACAGTGAGAGCAAAAAAGATGTGAATTTAATATTAAAACAAGTGTGATCATGCATAAAAGAAAATATTGTTTTCCGAGTTTCATACCGTACAGTGCCTTTTTGTTTCTTTTCTTTCATGTTTTAAGGCTTGAAAATATAAGAAGCAAACTGAAAAATCTACAACAGACTTTGATGGCAATCAAATTATACAATAAATTCTAGGAACACAATATCATTTATAACCTACTCTGAATATCTGTAATTATTTCAACTGTATGTTTGGGAGGATGTGTCAAAATATTTGTGTCATTAGCTCTGAATTCATGCTGGAGAATAATAAGATTGGTTTTCCACTGTCCTTGTATACTACATCAGTGCAAATAAATACAAATAAAAAAAAAAATAACTACAGAGTTATTGAAAGATTCTATAAATAGGTTGGTATGGTTGTGCTTAAAGGGACCCTCTGGCAATAATTTTCAACTTATATTGAATATATACTTTTGCCCCAGCCAGGCATATCTCCTGACATGTGATATCCATAATGCCTGTCAGGTCCAGTGCTGGCTCATCAAGTGCTATAGGGGAGGGGATCTAATGACATTCCCATGGACATGCGTGGTAAGTGCTCCCATTGATTTCAATTGGAGGGCCTTCCTGCCACTGATTAGCTCCTTCAAGCAGCCAATCGGTGTCACAAATTGTAGGACCATGAAAGAGTCATTTTTAAAACACTTAAGTAGAAGGCTACCTAGGACACTGGAGAGTCCTTTTCAGTGAATAAACCCAATGTAATTGTAGGCAATAATTGAAGTTATTGTCCATCCTGGGGCAAAAATAATAATAATTTAAATAAATAAGTGGAGAGCACATTTTCAATAAAATTATATGCACCAGATTGGAGATGACTAATGTCGTAGTGCTTGTTACACTCTACTTATTGTCTGGAATAATACATTATTCCAATAGTTCTATTATCTGAATTTAACTGAAATGCAGTGTTCCTGTCCTACTTCTTCAAAAAGCTTGTTAATATGCAATCACCTGGTACAACTGCAAAGTTTTTAAAGGTCACCTATGTTTTATTCATAAAGGGTGGTTTTCTAGAAGGAAAAAGGTTACGGTGTCATGTAATACCATATTCTGATAGAGGTTGTGCTTAAAAATGTACCTTTTAATGGCCACGAGAAATTAGGATAGGATTTAAAACACCTGAATAGATTTCATTCAAACTGAAGCCAGAACAAGAAAGAAATTTCACCCATCATTTTTTAAACCCGCACTTTTATTTCCTTTGTCTGTTAAGTCACCTCATGTGTGGTTTAGAAATAATGGATTATAATACATATGGGAACGCTATTTCAAACATTGGTTTCATCTTATCCTAGAAGTACAAACAAAACTGGGCAATATCTATCTACAAAATATATATTCTGGCATGAAATATCCACCTGGGGCAAAACATTATTATTATTATTATAATTATTATTATCTTTTATTTATTTATCACCAACATTTAACATTTAGATTTACTGAATTTGTTGCTTACTGAGTGTGGTTTAGGGATAGCTACTAGTAAAACCGTGAGTTTTCAACCATTCACTGTATTCTCTGTTGCAAAGTATTGTCTGAATATTATAAAAGTTGGTTAATTTTAGTAGGTTGGACGCAACTAGATAGACTAACAATGTCTTACCTTTTGGGGAAAAGTGGCTACCTGGACTTCCCTTTATGGGCTGCTAGTCCCTGTTTGAAATCATATTAGCCAGCTTCCCATTGATTAAAATAAGTTATGTAGAACTCCATAAATATGTAGTCACCTAAAATAATTAAAAAAAGCTATAAGACTGAGTTGTTTATTAACCAAAGTAAAAGACAATCCTTTTTGGCACTAAGGGAGACCACGTAGATCAAAGGGCATTTGTACCTGATTTTGTGCAGAAAAAGGTTCTGGGGGTAATGTGCCATTCGGATGACTACAAAATATTGAGCCAAGTTTGCTAGGAGTATCATCAAATTATTACGAGTACAAATGAGTGATCCTTCAATAGAGTTATGCTTTAGTATTGCATATTTGATGGACATAAAGAGTTTTCCAGAGCACAATCTATGTGCTCTTATATGGAAGCATTGTTTTCAAAAAACCAAACCATTTGACCATACGAGAGCCCAGATCTTATGCCGTCAGTATTCTGCA
>VKOC01001439.1:0-12441 GCA_009364415.1 Spea multiplicata | reverse complement strand
TTGTGGAAATCAAACGTTGTGCTGACCACCAGACTTCTTTGAATGCATAAAAGTTTATTCCGGATACAAGCAGCTGCAGGGAGATCTGCACAAAACCAGGCAAATCTAACAGCTTTACATTTTCACACACTATATATACATTGAAAACAAAAGAAATAAGTAAACTCCTACAAAAGGGCTGGCACACTTGTATTATTTCTGGGTTTACCATAAAAGGCAAAAGCCTAACCTACATATCATTAATATGTATGATATGGGTGGGGTTTCAGTTAATTAAAGCAGACATCCTGTGCCCTGAAGTTGACCCTGAGCCCACACTTATGGTCCAGTTTCTCACCAGCTGTAATTTAACCTATGCCCTCTACCATACATATCCTGTTCCTCAACAGAACAATACTACCTCCCAGTGTATCAGACTCTTATCACCAAATAGCAGAAACAGTTAACCTCTTCCTACCCACTCTCCACATCCTAAGATTCCACAGTCCCCCCTTTCATGCTTTAAAGCTTCCATGAAGCATGACTCTTAGGCATTCACCCATTGGGCTTAATCCATTTGTGGGCAGCCAAATCTTGTTCAGCGTCATAAACAGATAATATACGTGTAAATTCTTGGTATTGATATTAGATTCTCCATTAGCACTAGGGGGACATTCATGAAGGGTCTTATCAATTAGAACAGGGTAATGGGCAATAGATGAGGTAGCAGAATTCCAACATTTAAGGAGTAAAAGCTTCAACACTGCTATGGAGGCAAATATGGTTGTGAGGAACAAAGCCCCTATAAGAAAAATGTTGATCCTAACACGCCAAACCAAACTACTTATTCCCCAATCCCCAGAAGAAATTTTCAGGGAACTTTGCATTTCGAGTACTTCTTTCCTCATCTCGCTAACCGCTTTTTTAGAGACGTCTGGAACATAAATGCAACATTCAGAGCCCACTAGTGAGCATAATAGCTAAAATGAAATGAAGAGCTATACGATTCTGTATGGCACCCAATCGTAGTGCTTGCATTTCTGCTGTAATACTTGTGAGAGCGTTTTCTGTTTAATTGCCCACCAGTTCTAACATGATGGTTAAAGCTCTGATTCTTCCCCAATTATCTTAGACCCTAGTGGAAGGAATTCTCAGCTACCCAAAATTTCTGTAAACGTCTTTATGGTGCCTTTTAGTTCTATGAACCCCAAATACAACTATTGCTCTTTCTTTAGTATGTCTTATTGTAGGGAATATGTAGGCCACATAACATGATCCTTGACAATTCTCAGGTAATCTAGGAAATGCATAATTTTCCCACACCTAATAAAACCCATTTAATGTCACAAATATGTGCTTTACCTATAACCCAACATCTTCTTCCCATGCAATATTTACAAGATGTACAATGACACCTGATTCCTGCACTTACTTGTGACACTTACTAGTTCCTACAAAAATACCTCCCTCAATATTTGTACGTTCTAAACACAAACCCCCAATGGTCTGAACTACTGTTATTCTTCCTCATTTCTCTTTGAAGAATTATAACACTGAACATACTCAATTTATAACATCAGAAAGGGAGGAAAAAGAGTTTTAAGGGAGACCTGGGAGTAAAACGAGTCTTATTTCTAAATCCTACCATTTCATCAATACAATACTCAGTGCAATATAATGGGTCGGGTATAAAAAGGAACAACCCTGTCTGAACTATGAGGCATATGAATATAACACAGAGAATCTTGTACATTCTGAACATAACTATTGGTAAGAGTAATATAAGAGTTCTGTTCATAACACTGAAATAGAATAACAAAGGATAGAAAAAAAACCATTTGTAAAATTAGACTTTTTTAAAAAACTTCCTGCTTTCTCTGTGTTAAAATACATGTTAATTATGCGATATAAATCTAAATAAGCAACATAAAATAAAACAAAACAAGTATATGAAATATAAAATTACTAGGAGAATTTCAGTCTTTTAAATCTTTTGGGGGAGGAGCAAGCTTGCAATGGGAGATATGGATCCAAGAAACAAACAAATCTGTGTTGTACATAATACTTGATAGGCCCCTTTCCAGTGTGGTTCCTTTGGAAACTGTTAACAAGTCTCTAGATTGATATGGTGCACATTTTTCTTCATATATTGTTGGCTGTACAGCTTTGACCTGTAGATGTCGAGACTCCAATGCTTAAATTAGTGGCATATCCACATTTATAAATTGTCCTCTTGTATGATTTTGATAGCAAATAAGAACCTTTGGGCCCATCCACTGTCCATTTTCCCAATATAAGGTTCATATCCCAATCAGCCCACAGTCCCGTCCTAGACTCAAGAGCCACATGCCCATGTCCTGTATTTACATTTCTTCACTGTACCAGCATTTACCACTTCCACTGGTAGGCGGCTCCATACATCTACCACATAACTCCGTAAAGAAAAAAACCTCGTTACATTATATGTAAATACACATTGCATTGACTTACTTATTACATAGAATAAAATTACAAATATACTTAGAGAATACAAGCACACAATTTTTTGTAATTATTTTCATTTAAGCTTGAAAAAGAAAGTAGTTAGACATTTTTATTCCATGGGATAGAATCTAGAAAGATGTGAACCTGTATCTGTGGATTTAGAAGCCACAAAGATTTCCTTATAAATTCATAACCTAAATGAATCCCCTAGGTACTAGTCAAGTCATGACTATGTGAACATTCTTGTTACAAAGTACCCAGTCACCAGGCGTTCAACTTTCTTTCTGATCTGAGTTCTGGTGGCTTGAGAACCCTGTTGAGATATAACTCAAATCATAATGGTTAGTTTATCAATATTCTAATACAATCTGACATTGTACATATATAAATATTCTTGAGATATGGATGTCATTGTATCCTAAACTGGTATTTCCTAATGAACACAATTATAATCTCACATAAATTTAATACTAAAAAATATTCCTGATAGAAATACAGTTAGGGAACTATTCCAATGAAGGGATATGGGTGTGTTCTATTATATATTTTCCAAGTTCAATCTGCTTAATCCATTTTACACGCATTATAACAATATCCATGTTCCTATCCAACATTCATTCACAGTTCATTCGTATCACACACACACTGGTAAAGCAGATTGGAGTAGAAACTTTTACGATAGCAGTTATCTGTTAGCAGTTATGCGCATTGTATTCACTAATGTTAGTACTACCATACAACTTTGCTTACTGCAAACTCTTAAGTAGAATTTCTTTATTTTTTTTCTAACAATTTTTTTTTATAGTTTACCTCACAGTTTTCCCAGCTGGCCAGGCTGAGGCAACTGTCAGGCATCCTGTACATACTTAAAAACATTACTCCAGGGAATTTTTCAAAACGTAATCCCCAAAATACAAAAAGAAAAACTAATATGAAGTCAGAAATATATTATTTTGCCTATTTTGCTTAAATATGCATTTCTTGTACATCACTTTAATAATAATCAAATAATTAGGCTGTTATTTGCTAGTATAATTGTGCATGGGCTTTATGGTGGAGCAAAGCTACAGTCTCTTTCAATGTTCCTTTATGCACAGAATAGGCAAGTTTGACTCTTACATAAACCACATTTACAATAACTACAAATTTCTTATCCGCTTCCTAGAATGTTCAAATTATTATCTGACAACAATTCTAGAACAATCAAACAATTCTATTTCTTTACCCAATGATAACATCATACCAGTTACAAATCATTCATAGAATCACCACCAATAGCGGCCCATCCCATTACATCCTTTTACTTTCATGACAGTACAACTCACAAACACTCGTAATAGTTTTGTGCACATCTTAGAAAGGAAAATATATACATACATACATACACTCTTTACTTCTATTGCATTCTTATTCACACACATACAAGGGTGACGTCATTTCTTCAGTTTTCTGCGCCTTTATTTTTAGATAGGCATGCCAGTACTTCTAAACACATTTATTTAATCAATTTTTTTTAGACTTTTGCATTATGTGCCAATTTCATATTACATTTAATCAAAGGTACCTTCTTAGGGGATTGCAGTTTTATCTTTAACCCAATTTTCTCCAATAAATAATTTTATATACCTCACGTGAATTCCTGGTAATTAAATACCAAACCGGGGTTCCCTTTTCCTGGGACCACCACTTCCTTGGAACTAATTTTGCACAATCATACACCAAGAACTTATTTTTCCTGGACCAGATACAATTAGACACAATTATCTACTTGCGCTTGCTCTGAGTCCACTACATCAACGTCACCACGGCCAGTCTCCTCCCTTAAAGGTATTTATATTAATACCCGGGACCTTCTATCAAATATAACCTGACCGTCCTTCAACCGTCCTCAGGGGTCTCATATGTACCACTTCATTCAGCCCTCAATTTAACACGCAACTGGGTTTTCCTCAGACCACCCTTGCAATCAAGATACCCTGGTCAACACCCGAAAGGCTAGCAGGGGTCTTGGGGCGGCTGCAGTCTGATTATTACCCAGTCCCGACCCACCTGGGTCTCAGTCACACAGCACTCACACATGTTCCAATATCCCTGACCTAGGTCACCTTATACAACCTTAATATCAACGTTTATACATTCAAAGTAAAAAGATCCCGTCACCAGGAATATCTTACCTTCCATGGGAACAATGCCACTCACAGGAGACACAAACAATAGACATTTCAAAAGGTGTCTTACCTCTTAATAGCGCACTGGGTTTGTGTGTCCTGGAGAGAGTCCCAAGGAAGGGTTCGATCAGGTTTCCTGGATGTTGGGATCCTGCCGACTACGCCAAAAACTGTTGTGGAAATCAAACGTTGTGCTGACCACCAGACTTCTTTGAATGCATAAAAGTTTATTCCGGATACAAGCAGCTGCAGGGAGATCTGCACAAAAGTAGGCAAATCTAACAGCTTTACATTTTCACACACTATATATACATTGAAAACAAAAGAAATAAGTAAACTCCTACAAAAGGGCTGGCACACTTGTATTATTTCTGGGTTTACCATAAAAGGCAAAAGCCTAACCTACATATCATTAATATGTATGATATGGGTGGGGTTTCAGTTAATTAAAGCAGACATCCTGTGCCCTGAAGTTGAGCCTACACTTATGGTCCAGTTTCTCACCAGCTGTGTAATTTAACCTATGCCCTCTACCATACATATCCTGTTCCTCAACAGAACAATACTACCTCCCAGTGTATCAGACTCTTATCACCAAATAGCAGAAACAGTTAACCTCTTCCTACCCACTCTCCACATCCTAAGATTCCACAATATATATATATATATTGTATTATTCATTATACCAGCTCAGCCATTCTTGCTGGAGAAATTTACCAGTGTTGGCCCGTCATAATGAATAGAATGGTGGGGACGTCAAAACCACAACTCTAATGCAAACTTCCCTACCAGCTCTCCCTTTAGTGAATATGCCTGTATTCATTGTATTCTCACACATATTCTGTTATTCCCGTAATAGAAATTAAATTGTTTTTTTTTAATGCTGAATTTTTTAGATGAAATGTGATGCTTCAAGGAATCACTCGTTCTCCTATCTTAATAACTTTAAATACCACACAATACATACCGGTACTTAAAAACAAAGCCAAGAATACGACTTTAGCTGCGAAGATCTCTATCTCCAATATAAAACACCAGAGATTTCCAGTTCTGTTTTGTGAAACACTGTATCTGTCTTGTCGAATGCCGCATGAATCCAAAATGAAAAAGCTTAAAATATCATGACATTTGATGAATGCCATCAGGCCCGCCGTGACTAGAGATACTAGCGCCAAACAGATATCACTTCAGTATTATTTACAGCGACTGATTATGGAGAGAAAAAAAGGATGCATAAGACGGCAAAATTAAAATCTTAATAAATAAATATTCCTTAAATAAGTTAAAAGAGCCTATATATATATTCTCATAGAGAGAAAAAATCCTAAAAAAGAGGCAAACTTTGGGCACTCTTACTAAAGTTTATTAAATGCCGATCCGATTGTGTTGGCCCTGCAACCATGGCCTTCGTCAGAGTCAGGCTTACAAACGACACACAGGCCTGCTTCTGATTGTTACTAAGAGTGCATGGAGTTTGTCTTAGTAAATAATCTTCCTCAGTAGTGCAAAGTAAGTGGTCCTCGTGTCTCTTTATAAATTACTGGTCGGGAATGTCCGGAATGATACGTAAATTACAGAACATGTATGAAAAGGCTAGTTAAATGGACCGTGGATTGTGAAAAAGAAAGAGGAAAAGTAAATCATTTTAACAGATTTAGGAAGAAATATGAGAAAAAAAAAAGATATAGTAGAAAAGATCAAAATAGAATAAAGTACAACATTTTAAAGAGAAGTGCCAAAGGTGTTATTTTCTAAAACTAAAGGATCAGAGTCTATCTATCTATCTATTTATCTATCTATTTATCCATTTGTCCGTCTGTCTTTCTATCTTTCCGTCCACCTACAGGTCTGTTCCTCTGATTTACATTTTTATTTTCAGAAGCATGTGTTGACAGTGAATAAATCACATTTTTCGTACAATTGTTAGATGTTGTATAGCTCGTAAGCGTCATCTGTAATACAGGACATTAGGCATGTGACATGTAATTTATTTTTAAAAAAATGAACAAACTGGCGTCTTGCGTCTGGTGGTCTTGCAACATGCAAAAAAATAATAATTTTAAAAAGATGTGACAGAGCGAGATTGGAAGATAAACAGTAAAACCTTTATCATCTTTTTACCTTTATCCATGCATAGATTTCTGTTTTCTACATTCAATGTTACCAGATAATATCTGTCTTACATGCAAAGTACTCATAATCTACTCACACCAGTCCTTTGCCCGGTAGGATTGAGGGTATAAATATAATTTGAGAAAGTATGAATCCCACCCATAACCATTATTTTGTTTAGGGGTTAAAATAGAAGATTAACCCTTTGGGAAGGTATGGTGCCCAACCATGCTTGCTTCCCATCCGCCATCTTCTATACTAATAAATAAACCACCTACTCACAGTGTCTTTCTATATATCTTCTATAAATCAAACGAGTCTTCATTTTATTTTACTCAACAGGAAAAGAAAAGGTTAAATAAATAAACTATAGCTCATTTAGAAGATATTGTGTTGAGTAATAATCATTCCTTTATTGCCAGGAACATTTCATTGAGGTGATACGAAACCAAGAGTTTCTTCTACTGCCTGCGCATGAAATTGCTAAACTGCTTTCTAGCGATGACATCAACGTTCCTGATGAAGAAACTATCTTTCAAGCGTTAATGCAGTGGGTGAAATATGATGTACAATATCGTCAGAAGGATCTCGGGATGCTTCTCTCCTATATAAGACTTCCATTACTTCCGCCGCAGGTATGTACTTGTGCTGATGCGCTGTCATTTCCAAACCACTCGAAGATGTTAAGTTATTCCGGGATATAAAATGTGAATGCGATGCTTGGCGGAAAACCGTTCCTTCGCCTATGGCGGAGTTATGTTTGATACATTTCCTTCATAATTTCTTGTTACCTTGGGAGAGGGTGATACAAATTTGCAATAAGTTCATCGCTTCATCCTGCGACGTAATCATATACAAAGGCAACCTTTACCGGCAAGGGTTTGAAAGATTGGCTTGGTTGTGTTCTCTTTTCGTGTCTCTTCTGTACACTTTTTATGTATGAAGTGCAGTTGCGCAATACATCATAGGTATTATATATGCGCATCTTATATAGAAAGAAAATGTTATACCGAGAATATAACGCTTCTGTGAGCTACAAGTTTCTCTTTCGTAAGACAATACATCATAGTGGAATTTCCATGGAACATAAAGTGGTATCCCTAGGTATTCCTAGCACTGGATATGTTCAAACTCTACATTTTACTGTAAAATGTATAAATATATATGTATGGGAAGAGCCATCAGGTTCTCTGGAGCTGCATGATTATTCCTCCCAACCAGGTATTTTAGCTACTTTGCACAAAATGATATTTTTAAAATAATTTCTATGTCTCTGTCCATGGAGAAACAGCAAGTAAAAGGTAGATACAGTGTTAATCAATTAAGTTATTCTTAAAGCGGTCTTGGGTAAGAATTCCCCTTTATGTCTCTACGGGAGCTTTGTACACAAAAACAAAGTATTCATTCTTCTTAAATGACACCACGTGTCTCTCTGTGTTGTCATTATGTCTACTGAATGCAGATACAATATAAATAACTCAGTTCATTTATCTAACTGTAATATTTATAATCCCTTGCATCAAAAATAATTGCGATCCCAATGCTTTTGTTGTTTTGTTAGCATGTTCAATAATCCAATTTGGGGTGGTTGACTAAAGAGATTATGGTTCAGTTGCTTGCAGATCTGGAAAACAGTCCATTGTTTGCCAATGACTTGGAATGCCAGAAGTTTCTCATGGAAGCAATGAAATATCATCTTCTGCCTGAAAGACGGTCCATGATGCAGAGTCCAAGAACCAAACCTAGGAAGTCCACCGTTGGAGCACTTTATGCTGTGGGTGGAATGGACGCAACAAAAGGTATGATATGCATCCAATTTATTCAAATAACGGTACTGAAATAAGTCATCACATAACCAAAACATCTGCAGGTAGAGATGCTCAGGATCATTCAATTTCATCCTGTCCTATGTCAGAAGATATGTATAACGTATTAGGCAGCAGCCTTGGCTTAGGAATTACAAATCCAAAACGTGAGACTTTCCCGAGTCGGGATGCAACATAAGGCAGGTTAAGATGCTGTCTGTTTTTGGTTGAGCCTCTTACCTCTCATACCTCTTTGTGCCCGTTTTCTTCCAGCCAGGTTGATAGGGACTTATAGTAGTGGTTTATTATATCATAAGCCGGGTTCCTAGACACCCCAGCAAGGGAAGAAAGACTAATTGCAAGTTAAAAGAAAAAAATACCCCCAAAAAAGTATATAATCTTCATATAATTGGATGTAACTTAAGATGTACATTTTAAAAGGTTTTACTTAAGGATATTTGAAATAAGATATTCAGATCTGTGGTTATTATAGTGGAAATGGTATCTTTACATTAATCACTGGTACCTTGTAGTAACCTGCAGTATCATTAAACATCCAAGTCGAGGCCAACAGAATCACAAGGCAAGGATTTTAGTGGATTCCCTGGTGGGGATCTCCTTCATTTAAAATGACAAACGGACCAACATAATCAATGAAATGTCATTGAGCCGTCACCTACTATTCAGCTGAAGAAGTTAATAAACCCTTTCAAAGTAGCAATGAATTATATATAAAAGAAAGCTTTCTGGGCAATATACAAAAAAAAAACATAAAAAAAAGCCTTTAACATTTCAAACCGAATGCATGTTTTTTAAATGTCAATAATACATGGGGTTGAATAGAAACGACAAATAGATCCTTAATCTCAAACCTAAAGAACTCAGAATCCTGGAGCTATTAGGTTTTAATCATTTTGGTTAAACAATCAAAGCCTCCCCACCAAAAAAAACAGAACTACAGATGAAGGAAAAAAAGATAATTCGTATTATATCTCAAGAAATGTCCTTTTTGCTTTGGCTTGTATCAATATTAATATGATACTTGGCATTCAAGCAATATTTCGATGTAATCATGTATAAAAAAAATACAGCTCAGGTTTATATTCTTTTTTGTTTTTTAACAAAATTCTCTAAATAATAGCAACGGCTTGAAAAAAATGACTCAATAACAACTGACACCAAATCTGTAGTTGCTGTTTGCTTTTATTTATTTTTATTGGTCTGTAAAATGTTCAAGGTCTACTGTGTTTCAAAATAACGGCGAGATAAAAATGTAACTTTGTGTTCACTGTTTTGGAGGCGCTTCTGCAACAAGTTATTCTCCACTAGAGTGCTATTAATCCGAAAAAAAAGTAAATAAAGGTTAAGTTTAAAAAAACAACAACTTTGTTGTCCAACAAAAGACACCTTTGTTGGGGGGGCCCAATTAGTGGTGGGTCCTGCCTAACTTACCTGTCTGGCCACCTTACTAGCTAGGCTATGAAGTCATATTGCGATGGTCAACTTCAATATGTCGCGAGGCAGCCACTTGGGATCTATGATTGCAAAAAACACAGATGTCAATCAATTTCACAACTTGGTTGGCTGGTCAGAGAACATCATCTGATCCTCCTAAGTGGCCCATGATCCTCACTACTTGCAAAAGCTGGAGAGCACCCAAAAACCAGGATTATCCCTTAAAATGGAACAGTTGGGAGATATGATTGTGTTAGACACTCAGATGAACGGCGGGCATACAGAGATTAAAAAGGAAACATAGGTTTCTATCAATTCACTGTCAATCACCAGGTAATCCACGCCGACCCAAGGAGCTCACACCCAGTCCATTGTGTGATCCTGGCTCTGGGTGAAAACGAAGATTTTAAGGAAAATGAAAGGTGATTGCATCGACCAATTTTTGCACACCCAAAAGTGGCATATAGATTATGCCTAGGATTAAACGCTGCTAACGTGGTCAGCGACAGATGCTGGTATAGGTCGGCAGTCTCCCCGCAGCAAAACCGGAGGACATACATATTGCTCTATCGGGCGATCTGGTCTCCCAGTGTGCAAACGTCACACAAAGTGTAAAGAACAACATATAACATCGCATATAACAGCAATGCTCTGAATTTTAATCTTCGTACAACTCTCTTACAGTATACCTCACACAGAGCTGGTAATCTTAACACATTTTTTGGCTTTTTTTGTTTTTTCAAACATTGCGTTGGTGGCAAGCACAGCCATATAATCATCTTTTTTTTCCCATTAGCACAACAAATTTTAATGTTAGCCTAAACCGATTAGAAAAATGAGGCAAAGCACGAGAAGAAATACGAATCACCAGGAACTCGAATTACTACGCTATATAATTTATCGTTACAAAGAGACTAGTGACGGATTATGTTCCCTATGAAGCAAGCCTCACAATGCTGACATTTCTATCCTGGAAATCAGAAGCTGTAATCATTTATTTTCCTCCATCAAACATATAATGATTCATCCTTAATTATAAATTATTCCTTTTCTAACTTTCAGCAGAATATCATAACTCTTACCAGCTCTGAAAGATCAAACTAAATAAAATGCGCCTATGCCGATAGGGACATGTTTATGACACTGTTAATGATTGAATGAGGCGCTTCAATGTTTGTTTGTTTGTTTGTTTGTTTTTTAGGTGCCACCACCATTGAGAAATACGACCTGCGGACCAACAGCTGGATTCAGATCAGCACTATGAATGGGAGACGCTTGCAGTTTGGCGTAGCAGTAATTGACAATAAGCTTTATGTTGTCGGGGGCCGAGACGGCTTAAAAACGTCAAACACTGTGGAATGTTTCAATCCGGTGACCAAAGTATGGTCTATAATGCCTCCTATGTCCACACACAGACATGGTTTGGGTAATTATTTATGTATTAAGCTATATTTAACCTAAAAAAAATGATCAAGTATTAATTTGCTCAATTTATGTATTTATAAACTAATGTTGTATTCAAACTTTCATGACTCTTCAAAAGTAACAACATTTTAAATTGTATTGCAAACAAAAGTAACATCCAAGTAACGTAAAGTTCCCCTTATGTAAAATGAGCATGGCTACTTTATATACTGACAAGACTGAAACAGGGGAAACTTTAATTATCCTAGACATTTATCCTAATGATCTCTTGAATCAGCCTCCTGTCCCCCTGGGTCCAAAAATCTATTAAATATGTACCTGAAATGATACTATTTGACTCTTGTAACCAGCCATAGAAAGAACGAGTCAGACATGGATTGTTACTCATACCCAGTAGCTTTGAAGAAATATTGATGATACAAATGATTTTTCCATGGGAGTTCAATGCAACTATTGTATATGCAAATGCCATTTCAATAGAGTCCTGCTGAGGACCAGCTTGTTGTGGCTAGGCCATAGGACTGATGCCCGTACATTGTACAAGAGTTATAGATCATCAAAGCCTTTAAATTCATTTAATCACAGAGGAAGCAGGGCATATGCAAATATAATAAACTCAGGGTCTACGGTTTAAATTAATAATGTTCGGTTGCTGGATAGGGTGATTAAATATGCAATGTTCTATAAGTCCACAGAGAAAGAATAGCTTTAATTTCCAGTTGTTTAATTAGTCTTGATTACATCAACTGTTAGTTTGATTTATGAATACAAATGCTTGAGCGCTTGGGTTTCTCATACATCACTAAATTTTGTTTAATTGTAACATCATTTTAGGAGTAGCTGTTCTAGAGGGACCCATGTACGCTGTCGGTGGCCACGATGGATGGAGTTACCTTAATACCGTGGAACGGTGGGATCCGCAAGCGCGTCAGTGGAATTACGTGGCCAGCATGTCCACACCTAGGAGCACTGTGGGAGTGGCAGCTCTAAATAGCAAGTATGTCATCACTAAA
>VKOC01001437.1:0-10603 GCA_009364415.1 Spea multiplicata | reverse complement strand
TATAAGACGCACAAAATGTAACCCCTTAATGACAAAGCCCGTACATGTACAGGCTCAAAATGCATTGTTTTCAATGGGTTTAGGGAGCGCCCATTGTCCTTGCTTCCTCTCTGAACCAGTAGCATTTTTAATTGAAAAAAAAACAATTTATGAAAAAGCACTAGTTACATGAGTGACTATTATGAATCCATAAATGATGCAGTCAAACCTACTGGACAGGGGACACCTTAAATATAGGTCAGTGTGTTCGGAGCCTGTCGGTCCAGAAGGATCCTGCCTCTTAGGGTGTCCTTCCAGTAGAGGATGCTGCCCACGTTTTAAGCCCTGTATTGCCTCAGTGTCGGCCGCACGGTCTGTAAAGTCATGACTACACCTGAAAGAAGACCTATGAGCTGGTGTATCGCACAAAGATTTCACCAGGAATGTAGCAGCTTTTGCCTCTGCTGTGGATTTTTTATGTGATAGATCTATAGAGAAATTAACCCTTTCACGACAAAGCCTGTACATGTACATGCATTCTCATTAATGGGTTTTAGGACAACTCGTCCTTAAGGGGGTTAAGGATGGCCGCAAGATCCTCTGCTCTAAATGTCCTGGCTCGTAGGGCATTATGGATGATGATCCGCGTATCGGGTTTCAAGGGCAAGCTTATTCTGCAAGAGGGCACTCGGCTCCTGGCCGGAGATTCACCAAGTCCACCTCAAGATCTATATTATGGCTGCCAGGAGAAAAAGAAATTCTCAGTAAGCAAAATTGGTGGTATATATAAACGGAACAGCCTCCCATCAGAAGGGAAATTAAACATGCATCTAACACAAGGCCAAGGACTGATTTATAGGAAAAATGGGTAGACTAGATATTCTATGCTTTTATACAAAGTTTAGTTGAGGCCTTGCTAGGTTCTTTATGAGCTTGCTGGCCCAACAGTTCTTGCGTATGTTCATGTAGTTTGTCCAGGTTGTATTTAATTCCAAACCCTATTTATGAAACAAAGCAGATTGACCAGAACAGCTGTTTTTCACGTTTTGAATACAATTGAATGTGTAGCATATTTAAGTGAATGTTTCTTTAAGAGTTTCCATTGGAACCTGTCCTAGCCGCCGGCTAACAAAGTCGTAGGACATGCTGGGTGTGTTGGCCAGTTTTGTGTAGTGTTGCCAGGAGACCAGGAACTCAGAGCTTGGAAGCAAAGGCTTTTTTCTTTGTCCATCAGTGTAGAGAGTGTGTGTGAGAGAGAGAGCGACAGAGAGAGGGGAGAAATGTTAGAGTGCAAAGCAGCTTTGGAAATGTTGCACTCAGGGAAGTAAGGAAGCACCTCAATCTCTACATCCCAATTTTAGAATTCTTTCCGCCTTTCGTTCCAGTCACTGTACAGAGTGCAGATGCTGCTGATTTCTATTTTGCACTCTTTTCTGTAATTCTCGAGCCCTAATCTGTGCTGGCGATTGCTTTGGAAGCTGCAATGAGCAATCCAGGTGCTTATGTTACCTCCACACACAGTGAAGTAGACAGTGAAGGAGTCCGACACACGGGTGGTGACACCATTGAAAATAGACTCACTATAAAGGAGTTTGCTGAAATCCAGAATCTTTTTAAGGTGAGTGTGTAAAACATTTTATACATTTCTCCAACAATTGACTAAAGGGAAAGTTTGGAAGCAAGTGGCGATTTCAACTCCTTAATTGTTTATTATGAAGAGCAAACCCCAGAGCTTCTACCGCAGGAAGAGCTTGGCTGGCCATGTGTAATGTTTGGTTAAACCAGTGAGAGTCCCCTCACACATTGAACTTATGCCTTATACAGGGTCAGTTCAGCCCTTCCAGTTGGAGGAACCTGCCAATCTTGGACCTTTATAATGAACAGTGAAGTGTGGAAGTTGAAACCAAAATCTCCGGCTAACTCTCCCTTTAGTGATAAGACCCCTTTATTCTTTATAAATTAGCGACGATTAACCTGTGTGAGGTCAGTATGTTTTATTAAATATTTTAATCATTTGCTTAAAAGAGTCCAACAAATAAATGTGAGGGGGGTGTTACTTTTGTCTGTAGATTATCACAAAGGGACGAAGAGCTGAGTTAACAACAATGGTGTCTTCGTTTATGCAATATGATATACTCATCAACACTGATGAAACAAGGCTTAAGTCACTTGCTTCCAAGCTTAATAGGATTCTATATTTAAAAACAATGTAATACTCACTCCCTGATGTCAGAGGCACAGATAATTGTTTAATTGGTCTTCAAACAAATGCTTCCATTACATTGTCCCTGGAGGATTGGGTGCCTATCCTGGGACTTTGGGTAAAGTTATTGTCTACAAGGCACCCCGCTCCAAAACATTATATAGAATTTTGTAAATAATGGAAAATGCATCGAAATCTTTATACATCACTAAGTAAATCAGTTTTATGAAAGCACTAAAATGTAGATTGTTATTTCATGGCGTTCCACGTGTTGGTGGTGTCTAATTTCCCCAGAAATGTATTTTTGAAGGGGAGACATCTTTTCATTATCCGAATCCTGGTGTTACATTTATGCATTCTAGTCTCCAGCATTAAACCAGCCAGAATGCATGAACAGAGAAGAGTTCATGGACAGAACATATACAGCCCTGGGCCATGGCAATAAAGAGGAATACGGAGAATTATTTGATAAGATAGATGTGAGTCGTGAAGGTTTCATTGATTGGGACAAATTAACATCTTTCATGTTGCTTGAGCTTTATGAGAAAGATGAACGAGTCAAATCATCAGTAATCCCTGAGTGGAAAGATATTCGCTGTCTCCCATTAACTCACAAGGAAAACATCCAAAAAGTCGTTTATTTGAAAGGTTCCTGTCGTTATGTTACTCTAAGCAAAGACGGATTACTGGGAGTCTGGGGAGAAAATTTGAAACTGCAAAGAAGCCTGCGGATCTCCACTGATACAGTCAAGCTCAAAGATTTATGGGCTACAAGCTTGGTGTTTCTGGCCAATGTAAACAAGGTAACTATGAATGTAAATATAAATAATATAGTGTATGTCGATAACGAAAAAAAGGAGAGTTATCATTGTTTTCTTCAATAATTCTCTCCTTGAAACAGCTTCTGCACACTCTGTGAAGCATATTATACTCAAGTCTGTCTTGGCTTTGGAAAAGGTAGCGAAGAACATAATTTCTGTTCTTGGTGGAAAGGCCAAGTAAATTAAAAAAATGTCAGAGTGTAATGAAAAACATAAATCTAAATAAAAACTGAGCCTCCGTTACATGGTGCCACGGAGCATTTGCTTGCTACTCAGAATAACAATGTGTTATGTAAGCACATTACGGTAACTTTGTCTGACAGCTTGTTCGGGATCCACTGATTGCACTGGTATTCCCTAAAGCAGTTCTAGCTTTCAAGGACCACTAAGAGGTCAGAGTTTTAAAGTGGAATGTAATCAAAAAATGTGGTCAATTCTTAATAGAACCCTTTACATGGTTTTAAATATTAGCTTAAACTTTTCTTTTCGGATATTTGCTACCTTGCATAAAGAATCCTAAAATTTACAATCTGACCTAGATCTCCCCAACTTCCTTCTCCAAAAGGGGGGCCAGGAATGGAGAAAAGCCCACTTAAAGGAGGCAAATCTTGTTGTTGGAGGTGATGCTAGTAATGCTCGGCTTGGAAAAGGGTGATACTTAAGGATAATAAAGTATTTTTATACACTTATCACCTAAAAGACAGTTTTGTTACATCAAGTATAGAATATAGTCCTCAATTTTATTGCCGATGGGAGATACTGGTGCTGTTGGCAGCCTGGAGCAACAACAGCCAATCCTGCACATGTGATCATCCCTAGAACCAATCACATGCACTGTTACTAAAATTTGACACATTGTTGGTATTAACCACTGGTCGTTCTTTCCCTGGATAGAAAAAGAGGCAGAAAAGGCACTTTTTACTGGGGTGATCCTTTTGATCTAGCTGATCACCCTTAATGTTATCTGGAAACCAGAGCTGCGGTCTTCACTGTGTCATTAGCAGACAGGGAGTGAGAGTGAGAGTGACAGCAAAACGTTGTCATCTTTGAAAAATCAAAAGAAAAATAAATAAATGAGAAAATTTAAAAAAAAAGAAGAAAAATGGAAAAAATACAGAAATTAAAAAAAATCTATTTACTATGCATTTACTTCATACTAAATTATAGGATATAAATATACGGCAATGGTTTCAAAAGTCCTGCTTGTTGGAGAAAGTGAAAATGCCATCATCATCAAGTGTTAAAAACCATTTGTCCTTAATCACAGATGAGTCGATCGCAGCTAAACTACTCATATTTTTAGTGTGAAAATCAGAAAACTTAGATTTCTAATGCATTTACATCTAATAGATTTCTAAAAGCAGAAGCTACCAGAATGATAGAACGCTGATTGCCTTCTAATATTCCTACATCCATAATCATTTTCCAGATATGGGTTTTAACCTGTGGATGCTTTTCCGATCACAGATTGCTGTTGCTTTTACCAGTAAGGAGATTTGTTTCTATGATCTCAACTCCAAGCAAGATATGTTTTGCCAATATAAACTCCAAGGCTTACAGGGCACCCCAATATGTATGGACTACTGGCATAATCCTGATGATGGTAATGAAGCAGTTCTCACATTTGGAGATGTCACTGGCCAGGTAAAGGTCTTCCAGGCATCTGGTATAGTTTGGAAACGTCAGGCTTATTTTATTTCTAATATATTGATTTTGCAATTATAATCGTGGTTTTTTTCTTCAGGTTCAAGCAATCTGCTTTACAACAGCTATGATATCTTTATTTGAACGACCTGCTAATTCTACAGAGGACCAGCAAACAACCTTGTACTTTACCTGGAGTGAACTTGTGTCTGGTTACCACAAGTGTTGCTTCATTTTAAAGCACAAGCTCCATGATAATAATTGGGTCCGACAAGGTACAGTGCTTATCGATCATCTAGATAATATTTGTGCTGCTCTCAGCTGATTTACTTTCTCTACCACGATTTGGTTAGAAATGAGAAAAAAATAGGAATTTAGAATAATTTGTATATTTATAAATACATGTATATATTCACGTATGTTGTATTATGACCCACAAAAACTATTCATTTTCACAACCAATAAGGAGTTTGTATTTCCATCTTCCTACGTGTCCTTGTGCAATTTTATTATGACTCCATAATAATGCTTTGTGGGAGACCATAGACAGAAAATGGTCGGGATGAGCAGAGAGGAACAATATGCGAAGTAGGCAGGACTATGAAGCGACCGTGATCATCATCCTCACCCATTTGTCTCTCTTTGCCTGATGGAAAATATGGCCCTGTTGAATGTATGGTTTATAGAACTTTGTTCTAAAACCTTACACCAACCCAACAACTGGTAATATAGTTTTAGAGACCCCCAACTGTCTCCGATCCCTAAGGCCACCCTAGATCATAATGTGCAGCCCACTCCAGCCTGTCCCCTCCAATTGTACAAGCCCGAAAGGAAGCACCTTGATGTATTCATTAAAAAACAAAAAAAACATAGGTGTCCATATAAATTCTCTACTTTATCAACCCATTTATTCTGGCCTGGTATAATTAGTATTACTTCTCAGTGATCAAAATCAAAGCAGGAATCTAGGTTTGAACAGAAATAAAAGGAACAGCTGTAAATGGTACACTATTTCATTTCTTTCTATGAAACAATCTCCCATCAGATTTGCCAGCAGTAAGGTTAATGGATATATGTTAAGTATATGCTTTGGTTTTGCTTCAATTGATGCAGTAACATTATTCTTTTCAGAACCTGCCAATATTTCACTTTTATCACTGCAGAAAAAATTGTAATCTAATTGCATATAGAGCGGTAGCTGCAATCTCCTGTCTTGTTTGACCTAAAACCCCTTTGATTGATATACCTATTTCCTGAACATTTTGAAAAACATGTTCTGTGTATTAGGGTGTAATAAAGCCACAGAATGAGACTCCAGATTCTGCATTTTTTTATATAGATTGTTTTGGTTGAGTAAAAAAAGGTTTGATTAAAAAAAAAAAATGACAATCCCGTAATTGTCCTTAACGTAACTGTATTAATTTCGTGACATTTTCAATCTGTCATGGTAATAAAGATCATTTTTGGTTATGACATTTTTCTTTCTGCAAAGCTCTGCTTGATGTAGCTTCCAATGGCATCATATACTAAACTAATGAGGACATTCCTTTGCTCTTCCTCAGTGAGTTACAACTCTCATTTAGAAGCTTTTCTTTCGTGTTCTACAAGTGATAATAATACTGTGATACTGGCCTGGAGAGAAAAAGGGAAGACTCTCTTGAAGACAACGTCTCTGAACATCGCCAACGGAATAAATGGCTTTGACTATCATTCCGGATTAAACATTATTGGTATGTATGAGTTGGTATAATACATTTATATTATCACAAGCTAGAGGTATTGTTTACTCCATCATAGTTTTGCAGAATGTGTCTTTTATTTTCCATAGGACAGCTAATATTTAGGTTATGGTACCAGTCCTCAAATGTCTCATTAACTGACATGCATGTATGGTGGGCTCTTTGGTAAATCTCAAATACCAAACAACAAAACCTATAGAAGGACAGCAAATGTAAAGTTGTTTTTGCTTTTTGGCTAAGATCAAGTGTAATACATTTTAAGAAAGGGAACACTTGATCATCTGGCCTTAAGGTTGAGGCAGCCTGAAGCTTCTTGACCACCCAAAGCGCTCCTAATTTTGGCATGGTCAACCGCCATGTACACCTGGCTCATTATGGAGGTTTCTGTCATTAAGAGCACATGGAGCTCTTAAGAAGGACCTTCCGCTGAACTTTTTTCTCTTCTCCTCATGTGATCAATAGGTTGAACTAGAGTCATGGAGATAGAACACCTAGAGCGATATCTATTGGCTACTGATGTACATTAGCATGTGTTGGTATGCAAAATGTACGCAGCACTGCCGATTTGCATGTTGATGCCTTTGGAATGTGATACATTAATATTTAAGCGTTAATATAGTGAGGGAATATAAACGGAAACACATGATAATGTATATTATGAACAACATGATATGTATAGTATGTATAGTATGTATAGTATTTACCTATCCCCCTGCCTTAGGTCCGACCTCCCCCAGCCAACCCCGTCCTAAATCAGCATGTGCACTGCATTAAAAAGCTCAGCCCTCCATGGACCGGTTTGGGAGATCAAAGATCACAAACTGCCCCCCAGTTTGGCAGCAGGGGACTCAAGGCTCAGTCACTGGATATGATGACAATCAGGGAATAAGACAAGGCCAAAGATCAAGGGAGATTTGTGGTCTTACAGTAATAATAAAAAATGGACAAAATAAATTGACCAAATGGATTACATTTTTCTTTAAATGCTCTTTTTTATGGGTGCATTCAGTGCGAGATAGAGAGAGGCTACAAGGTTATGCAATTATTAATGTATTGCTCATAAAATAAAATCCATAGAGAAGAAATGGATGAGATGTTGCATAGGTTAGAATAAATAGTGTAAATTGATGGTTTTAATGTATTTTTGGTATTGATCATGAAATACATGAAAAAAGAAGATATCAGACATCAATAACGACTAATATACTGTAATTACAACGCCCACAAAAATGTCTTATTTGAGGAATCATTTTTATTTAAGGTTAGTAATAATGAAAATGAATAACATTTAATTGCAGGACGGATAATGAAAATGTTGTCCTGTGTTTAATGGGATAGAAATCTTAAGTGCAAATTTATTTGATTTATTACTACTGTGAATACATTACAAGACACTTATAGGTTATTATGTTTCATTTTTCATTTTTGGCAGCGACTGCTGGAATAGACCATAAGGTTTGTCTCTGGAATCCATATGTTGTATCTAAACCCACCGGTGTTCTACAAGGTAACATGGCCAGCGTGATCAGTGTCAAGTTCTTTGACAGTCGGAAACAGCTCTGCAGTTTTTCAAAAGATAAGGTATTTCATATTTTCTTGTGTGATAGATTTAGAGTATTAATAAGGTTAACGTTTTGCCTTAAAAGTTAGCAGGTAGGCAAGGACAGTGACTTTACTTATTGGTGTCATTAACTGTTGGATTCCTGAGAGTTGCGAAGAGATACAGAAACTAAGATTCAAGAAAACAAAGTTTTTATTATCTCTTAATGTTTCTTTGTTTTACCCCAGGTGTTGAGAATATGGGATGTTCATCATCAAGTTTGCATTCAACGAATAGCCGGGATTTTCCCCAAAACACTGGACTTCCAATTCACCCTCTACTTCTATGAACCACTTGGGCATCTTTTTGTGTCATTCAACAATCAACTGGCAGTTATGGAAATGAAAAAAGAATCTAGTAAAAAAGTTACAAGCCACAAAAAGCCGATAACTTGCGTGCTTTACAACTCGACCTTTAAGCAGGTGAGTATTTATCTGACTCATAGATTCACATGGAAAGAGCAGTACGGTTTCCCACAGTGGCGTGATCTACTAAGAAACTATGCCATTGATAAATATATTAGGTATAGATAGTGACTGTAGAAAAGAACCATTCGGCTAATCTAGTCTGCCTTGGTTGGAATCCGTTTAGAAAATGGGTCCGTGCAGGCTGGTGTCCTTATCAAGGGTAGATACAAATGCCCTGTAATACATCATGGATTTCCTCAAGGACACTTTGCCTACCCCTATGTTGCCAGCCTGCCCAGAGTGTTACTTCCATATTGATGCCATTGAAGATATTCATACTAGAGAACTTCCCATGGCTGGATGCTTGGAGTTATTCCCTTTTCCTCCTCCTTTTTAGGATGCACAAAGGGTGTGGGCCCATGATAATAGATATTAAAGTAATTGTTATGATGGAAAGTAAATCTGTGAGTTTTCATGAATTTTTCAGGTAATCAGCTCTGATACAGGATCAACAGTTACTTTCTGGATGATAGACACTGGGCAGAAAATCAAACAGTTCTCAGGCTGTCATGGCAATGCGGAGATTAGCACAATGGCACTGAATGCAAGTGAAACCAGGCTTTTAACAGGAAGCACAGATGGAACAGTGAAGGTAAGCAAAACATGATGTACAACACCAACAAAACTCTGAGTAACAGACCCAAGTGGCTATAGACCCCACACATGAACATATCTTTGGTTATGTAATTTTCTTATTAATGCCTTCCCCAATTAGTATATGTGTGCAATTCAAGTTGAAGGAGGACACAATCAATGCTTAAATCTCATTTGTGATATATCCAGGAGTTCTCAAACTGTTTTAGCACTGAGACACGGGGTAACACAATGATAAGATAACAAAAGCTAAGTTTATAAGGGATGCAGGGAAGCTGTCACAATTGACCCCATATGACCTCTATAGCATGCTATTAAACATCTATACCACACGTGAGAACAATGGTGGTTCAGCAGCTCATAGCCCTATATGGTATCAGAATGAGCTAGAGTAGTGACTAGATGAGTGAGTTTCAGGGCTAAGAATGGGCAGGAACAGACATTAAAAAGTTATAGAAAAGGGCAGGTAGTAGCGCTAGTTAAGTGTCCCTCCCATAACTAGATAAAGAGACAATTGTCCAGAAGTTTGACCAAGGCCTTTGGAGTCGAGAGCAGTCAGGGAAAATGTGAGAGTTCCCGGTTATGTACATGGCACTAAACTTGTTGACCTTGCCAAAACTGATAAGCAAAACATAACATGAATTAAAATGTAATGCATAGTGCCAGTCCACCATGCAACTTTTGTTTTTAAAGTGATAGTGTACAGACAGGTGCTGCTAATGCCCTTGATTAATTGATTATCAGCAAGTGTGACCATCTCTATAAAAGCCAAAGTTTTAGCAGTTTGCTGGTCTGGAACATTCAGCAAACACAATGCCAAAGAGGAAAAACATCAACAATCATCAGATAAGCAATTGTTGCTGCCCATCAATCTGGGAAGGGTTATAAGGCCATTTCCAAACAGTATAAAGTCCATCATGCTACAGTGAGAAAGATTATTCAAAAGTGGAAAACATTCAAGGCAGTTGCCAATCTTCCCAGTGGATGTCCCAGCAAATTCCCCTCAAGAGTGGGACAAATTTCCTCCAGAACGATGTGAGAGACTGTTAAAGTCATACAGAAAACGATTACTTCAAATTATTGCTGCTAAAGGTGGTTCTACAAGCTATTGAATCATAAGGAGTGCTTAGATTTTCACACATGGCTTCTCAATTTTGGCTTTATTTTCTTTGAATAAATCATGGCAAGGTGTAATATGTCATGTGTTGTTCATCTGAGGTTGTATTTACCTATTTTTTTCAACCTGCTAAGGAACAGATGATTGTTATTATGTCCTGATGTCCTGATACGTGAAAGAGGTTGTTTTTTTTTTCCAAACAACTTGTTTGGATGCAATTTATGAAATAATCATTAAAGCCAATACGTTTATGCATGATAAATGTTAACCCAGCCAGCGTAATGCCCTTTCTGCATGGCTTCTAATAACAACATTAATACTATGATACATTGGGAAAACATTAAGGCCACATTATTGATTTGCTCATGATAGGATGCAAGTGGAATTGAAGCTGAACAATTAATGAGAAACAAAATAAAATAACTAAAAGGAATTGATG